>CM075937.1:27811594-28090630 GCA_038030265.1 Corythucha ciliata | reverse complement strand
TGACTTCACTCGAGGACAACAAACTATGGGACCTTGTTCCCAGACCAAATGACAGAAAGGTAATCGATTGTAAATGGGTTTATACAATCAAATTAAATTCCGACGGATCAATTAGTCGCTACAAGGCCCGTCTGTGCGCGCGGGGATTCACTCAGTTAGCCGGAGTGGACTATTTTGAGACTTTTTCCCCTGTTGTACGATACGATTCCCTCAGAGCTCTATTGGCAGTCGCAATCACGAAAGGTCGATATTCTTAATCTCGAAGATTCTCGATAATTCTTTCTCAAGTAGCGGTGGGGGGAGCCACAGGAGCGTTCCGGCTGAAAGGCCCCCCCCCCGCCACCTTACCCACAGAACAGAAGACCGCCTCCACCCCTAGAGCGGTACGTACCAGTACCACCCGCATCACCAACGCCGTCTTCGTCGTCGACGAATTCGTTGGGGCACCAGATGGTAAGACAATGTTATTAGCTATTTAAAACAAAGGTTGGCAATAATAATGTTGTATTTAATGGAATATCGCAGGGTACCATAAATCTCAGTGACAACGAAGACGGACAACAACAGGGTGACGTCAGGGGTGCGGACCGCAGACTTACGACCGCGGTCTTCCACAATTCAAATGGTAATGCTGTCATCAAACCTCCCTGTTAATTGTGTACTGCTGTACCACAATAATTCGACAGTATTATTTATTATTGCAGCTCGCCGATGAAGATTCCAAAATGAATATAATTATATAATCACTTGAATATATTTGTAGAAATATGTAGATCATAATTTTGAAAGATCTCATTGACGATTTCAAAAGAACAAAACACTTCTCCACCCAGATTCTACCCACATGTGTCCTGGACACATCGGTCCATTCCATCCCAATACCCCAGCCCCCCTTAGCACTTTTCTCCACGACTCGATATGTGCGTTTATCGGGCCCCCTGGACACTTTGTCGATTTTTCACGGACACCCTCTTGAAGTGCGCACAAAGTTCTTGTGCTCTAAATCTTCCCACATGTGTCCTGTACCCTTGGGTCAACCTCATTCCCCCAGCCCCCCTTAGCATTTTTCTCCACGACACGAAATGTGCGTTTATTGGGCCCTCCTGGACACTTGTCGATTTTTGACGGACACCCTCTTGAAGTGCGCACAAAGTTCTTTTGCTCTAAATCTTCCCACATGTGTCCTGTACCCTTGGGTCAACCTCATTCCCTCAGCCCCCCTTAGCATTTTTCTCCACGACACGAAATGTGCGTTTTTTGGGCCCTCCTGGACTAGAGAACCTTTAAACCATGTATGCTTGGCCTCCATATTGTGCTCTTCTGTCAAGAAAAGATAGTGTGTACTGTTCACGTTTAATGGTATTGTTTAGCTAGTAAACTAGCACTTTATTGTATATTAATTTGGAATTAGTTCTTCTGATCGTCTGAGAGGCCACATTTAGGCATTATTTCACCAAATGATATTAATTTAGGTAAAGAATAAGCGCGTGTAAAGTGATTTTTCGTCTATCTCGTTTAAGACCAGTGTTCGTGTTCGGTGTTCCTGAGTGCTCCCAGAGGCCTTTTCATCATTTTAAAATTCCTAAAAACGCTTATAACTTGAAGAACCATTGAACGTTCTTGGCGGGTTTAAAATTAACGTCCTCGATTTATTTCTAGCAATCCGCCAGTTTGTCATTTAAAGTTTCCACACTTTGGAATTGCAGTTCTTTTAATGAACGTATTCGACCACGTAACTTGGATGCCTGCTTTTTTTTTTAGATAATGGATGGCTGCTGCCCCGTTAATTGTTCAAATAGCGTAAAAAGGGGATTTCCCCTAGAGAATGAAAGAAGACAGCGCTGGCTTCAAAATTGCAGGCAGGATAAATGGGTCCCAGTCCCAACTATTCTTTGTGAGGTAAATATAATTTCTAGTGTTCTAGTGTACTGAAAACAAAATGTTTCTATCGGGGAATCGTTCTCTGTGTTTGTCTTCACACGAGAATAATTTCCAGAAACGACGAGCTCTCCACAATGCCCACCCCACCAAAAAAATAAAAAACCTATCACTACAATTTTCCACCAGTCTTTACCATCAACATACCATTTTAATTTAGAATGAACGAGTGGAAAACCATATCACTGGGAACACTGAAATCTTACAATTTTCGGAATTTGTTCAAAATCCTTTTCTTGGCTGTTGCTTCGACTTGTAGACCATAAACTTTTTTTTTTTTTGAACCATACAGCCATGGTGTTTTTTAAAGAATGCCAAACACCTTTGTTTGGCCTTAGAGGTGAAGCGGTAATGCCGATGAGGGGCACCGGGAATGGGCCCGAAATGCATTCTTTAAAAAACACCATGGCTGTATGGTTCAAAAAAAAAAAAAAGTTTATGGTCTTACAATTTTCAATTTGCGAGAGCAACGGCTGATGAACGAAATCTTGAACAAGGAAAAGGGCCTTTAGTCTGGGCTGGGTGGTCGAAAAAGGGTCTGCCTGATCACTCTTTAATACTTAATATGTCGATTAAACTAAATAATCCCCTAAGAGGAAGATGCCCAAGAGTTTTAAAACCACCATTTCTTCGAGCTCTCCTAGTAGGCGATTGATCTCTCGCAATTCACGCTGAAGCGACAATATACGCTGTTCGTTCCCAGGCTATAAGACGCCAATAACATCGTTATCGTGGGTAACATTCACAGGGCGTAGTAACTTACGTTAATTTTCGCCTTAGAAGTATTTGAGGAATCAAATTCAGATGGTTGATGCAAGAAGCTTTTTCATAGTCAAACACAAATCGTGACTGGAAAAAACGATTACGCAACGTAAAAAGAAGCTCAGCGACATCACCGATCAATAAATTGCAATTAATATGTGAATATAGGAAGCATAAAACCAACATAAAACACCAAAATCTTGAAAGAAAGAAATAAAAAAGCTTCTCCATTCTATTATCTGATATAGCATAACTTAGTCATTAGAGCTCAATATGGCGGGCAAGCATACTTGGGTTATAGTGCCTTATCCTGGACACTTGTCGATTTTTCGACATAACGTATTTTTCTTTTCAATGCTGATGATTATTCAGTTTTAATTAGATGTATTCAATACCACGGCTTCGCGTTATTGTACCTTGAATAACTTCGTGAGCTTTTATTATATTAATTTTGTGGTATCGTTATCAGCAGTTTGGCTCTTCTTAGATGTATTTCTCGTTTCACTCGAATTTGAATTTTGGCGGGCATAACCTTCCTCATTTGCATAAAAAAGGAGGCCAACTTCACACTCGTGCTTATCTGGGTCATTCTCATCTGAAATGTACATTTCGTGTCCTTACATTCCCACCGTGCCCCATAACCCTCCTGGAGAGCCGTCCGCATTTTTTTTAATACCTATAGAACTCATTTATCAAGCATCACTAAGAAAGAACATCGTAGATACGAATCCACTGGATATTCCAGCACTTATAATGCATGAAACACCTGAAAAACACAGGTGCGTTACCGTCCACAGCTATAAGTTCCTAAAACTTTGGTTAAATTAAAGTGAGCATGAATTATTTGAAAGACATCTGGAGCCTACAACTTGTAGAGGGTTGTTTAAGCTTCGGAAAAACGGATGCTTCAGATTTTCCAGACCTCCTCTATCGTAACTACGTCCTCACGGAAGAGAGTCCATCACTATAAAAGTTTAAGCGACCTCATGTGTGTTACCGCAGTTGGTTATTAGCATTGAGGTTATTTTGGGAGGTTAGCCTTCTGTTATCACTTCAAACGACGTCCAGTATCAGTGTTTGTCAAGTTCCTGCCACTCTTACCACAAGGGCCGACAGCGAATTAGTTTGAACTTCAAAACATGGTGCGTATTTTTATCATCCACATGTGTGTTACCCTATTTATGAGCTCAACAATGCATCTATCACTTTTCTGACAATTTTCATCCAGTAAGGTTCCGAAACCCTTATAATTTCACCTCTTGTTCCACCTTCTGGCTTGGTTATGTTAGGAACAATCTTCATTTCAAGTTGGTTCCTCATGTGCGTTACCACTCATGTGTGTTACTAGCTCAAGAGTAACACACATGAGCTCAAGTAACATACATGAGGTTCCTCTCAATCAAATTTGAATTTTCATACAATATAAGCTACATTACGTTATGGTAATTTGATCAGCGATCTACTTTGATGTTTCTGTTGCTTCTCAAAAATATAGGTATTGTGATTTTGTGGCTTTACAGGCGCCTCTCAGTGCAGCTGAGAAACAAAGACGCTACCGGGAAAAACGAAAACTGGACCATGCCCGTGAGGCTGCTTACAGAGAAAGGGAAAAGGTAAGATCACTCCGACGAAAAAAGGTACAAGATATGACACCGAGAGAACATCGACAATTGAAAAAAAAATGGAGGAAGTGGGACGAAAACCGTCGAAAACGGGAAAAGGTGTTGAAGCAGCTGCAAACTCCTCCTGACTCTCCCCCTGCACTACTTGATGGAAATGCACAGAGAGGGAGAAAAACGATTCTTAAAAATCGCTCAAGAGTGGTAAGGGAAAAAGAAAGGCTGATTAAGGAGAAATCGAAGTTGGAAGCTGAAAGGGACAAATGGAAGAGAAAATATTGGGCTGTCGCCAAAAGAAACCAGCGTGCATGGAAAAAAGAAACCCCGAAGGTAGTCCTCATGAGCCCCATAACTAAGGCAAAGCACACGCTCAAATCGTCGGCAAACCTGACGCCACAGCAACCGAAAGGCCTCGAAAAAAATAAAGTTGTGAAAGCGTTGGCATTTCAGGATGTGCTGTTCCCAACTCTGAAGCCTCTTCTTAAGAAGAACGCCAGTCTCGCCCTAATGTCAAATTACATTAGAACTCGAAGGCTCACCCACTTCTGCCGAACAGCATTTGGCTAGAGCAGATCAAGAATTTACCAAAACCACATAAATGAAACCAGAACTCTCAGAAAATTAATCACGGACTTTCTCCTCACTGATGACATCAGTCGATCCACCTCAGGCATAAAGGAAACTTTGACGAGGAAGAAGGTGAAAAAACAGAAAAGATACCTGCTCTCCAGCATGAGGAAATTGCATGTTCAATTCTGCCAGACCTTCAAAGTGAAGTGTTCCTACGCTACCTTTTGTCGACACCGTCCGTTTTATATTGTCCCCATGAAGGAAGCAGACCGGAACACATGTCTCTGCAAAATTCATAGCAACATGGCGATGATGGCCTCTACTCTAAAAAACAAGGGAATCGTCGAAGATGGTGACCCACACAATATCCTCAATTCGATTGTCTGCGATAAGAATTCGTTCCGCTGCATGAAGCGAATCTGCAGCGTTTGCAAGGATAAAAAGGTGATTTTTTCTCTTGACGCGGAAATCCAGAATGACAGTGTTAAATGGAACCAGTGGGTGACTGAAACTGAAGAGCGTGTGAAGGGAGAGAAAAAATACAGTGTAAAAGTTGTGAAGAAGACCTTAGTCGAAGGCAGGGTTGTCGATCTAGTCGATGCTTTCGAAAAATCGATGAAGGATTTCACTGTCCATGTTTTTAACATGAAGACTCAATTACACGCTTACAAGACATGCAAAGAAACTCTCGACGAAAGCAGCGCCCTGATTCACGTGGATTTTTCCGAGAATTACAATTGTAAGCTCGCGGAGGAAATTCAAAGTTTTCATTTTGGCGCGAGCAGAAACCAAGTATCCCTACATACTGGAGTTATTTACCTGTCAGGTTCAGTATTAATACCGTTCTGTTCCATATCGTCCAGTTTGGATCATGGGCCTCACGCTATTTGGGCTCACTTGGATCCAATCTTAAGGTTTCTCCTCGAAAAACACCCAGCAGTTAAGACCCTACATTTTTATTCCGATGGTCCTGCCACTCAATATCGTCAAAAGAAAAATTTCTACTTCTTCTCGAACAAGATCCAGGAGTATGGTTTCATAGCGGCTACATGGTCGTTCTTCGAGTCTGCCCACGGGAAAGGAGCCCCAGACGGTGTCGGAGGTGCTCTAAAGCGAGCAGCCAACAGGAAAGTGGCTGAAAACAAGGATATTCCAGATGCTTCAACGTTCTACAGTGCCCTGAAATCGGACTCCAAGGTTGAGTTATTCTTCATACCAGAAGAAAATGTTCAGGCAATGCTGGAACTCGTGCCTGAATCTCTGGAGCCCATAAAAGGAACTATGAAGATCCACCAGATTGCTCTAATGGACGTACACATTATGCATCGCGAGAATTCGTGCTTCTGTTCTCAAAATGACTGGATTCGCCAACAGTTTTGCTCTTGTCTTGGTCCCTTCAAAACGCAGATGCTTATCCCGGGCCTCGATAACTTGCAAGAGGAAATAGATCGTGAGGTAAATTCTTCAGATTTTGATGAAGCTGACTCGCAGAATGAAGAACTGGTCCAGAACGAGGAATCGTTCCCAGCACCTCCCCCTGAATCAACGTTGCTGCAAGGTGTGACTTCTGACAATGTGACACCAGGTTCACATGTTCTTGTTGAGTTCGTTGGTCGGGATAAGAAAAAATCGAAATTTCGCTATGTTGGAGTGTGCCAGGATGAGGAGACTGATGATGGAGAAGTGAGAGTCATGTTTTACAGACAAAAAGGGGACGACAAAATGCTATTCACTCTCAAGACTGATGACGTATGTGATGTAGATTATTCTCAGGTTTTGGGGGTACTGCCTAACCCAGTCATGATTTTGAAGGGACACAGAGTTTTTTACAAGTTTTCTAAGGAGATAGACGTAAAAGAACAATAATACTGCCTATATATTTCAATTTTCAGTATTTGCTAGAGTGGTCTTCCTTTTACGAAAAAGAAGTCCTTCTTACTACTTGAAAGTTAAATTCTTGTTCTTATATTATACTTTTGATAGTTTGGAATTCAAGTTTACCAGTATTGATGATACTTATAAGGTACCTACTTTTGGAACCAAGTTCTATTTTTTGTAGTAATGAATAATAATCCTTTTTTTTCCTTCTTTTTATCTACATAGGCTGTGTCATGTGATATTCGCAACTCTTGTGCCTGATTTTGAATCTTTTGTGATTTTTTTTTTTGTGTTCTTCATTATTCTCCTCTTAGTTCAAAAGTGATAAATAGGTGGTTCTTCTGAACTGTAAAACTCATGTGCGTTATCATGTGTGTTACCATGTCCATTCTAGAAAACATAATATAACGGATCATCATTGAAAGATCCATACCTTTCTGACCTCAAGCGTAATAATATAGCAGCTGTTGATTGCAGGAAAAAATGTGTGTATAGTTCGAAAGAAAATGGTAAAAATGATTGTGAACTTAATGAAGTGGATTTTAGTTTTTTGGTAACACACATGAGATTTACGCCATAAAATACCATATTTGGTGGATTCTTTTTTATGGTAATCAATAAAATCATTCCTGAAACATCGGAGACTGCTTCCTTGAACAAAAATTCGTTCTATCAGACGGGATGGGAAGATAACAGAGAGTTTTCCATAATGGTAACACACATGAGTTTCGGGGAACAAAATTTAGCAAATTAAATTGATTTTCAGCTAGGAAAATGAATGAACTCACAAATTTTTATTAGTATAGTGGTCTAGGTAGTTGGATGGAACCTCGAAAAATTGTGGGAAGCACGAACAACGAGTTTTGCATTTTGCCAAATGGATATTTTCGGGAGACCCAAATGTACATTTCAGATGAGAATGACCCATCTAATAAGTTGTACTCTTGTACTTCTTTACAGATATGCTGATAAAGGTGCCCTCACTTATAACTTCGGTACAGCTGTAAAGAAGTACAGCTTTACTCGCTTACCCCTTTACAGAGCTCCAAAATGAGTACCCCTAATGATAATAGTGATAGTAAGTTCCGTTTTGTGTGCTGTGTGTTTCAACTGTCACTTTCGATCAATATTTTGCCGGTAAATAATGTCGAAAAGAAAGTACGACTTGTCGAAAGAAGACGACCTGCTTTTTGGTCCAACAAATGCTCGACGAGTCTGATGATGAATTCGCCGCTAACATAGCATCGGACGAGTCCGAAATCGAGGACGAAGTGGAAGTGGTGAGCGACCATGGAAGTGAACTAGGGGTAGGCGTGTTTTATTGCGTTATTAGCTCTATACATGATATTCCAACCCTTCCGTTTCTCTAGAGCCATTCTGAAGACGAGAATATTGTTCGCGGAGAGGATGAAGAAGAAACTGACCCTCTTTACACAGGCAAAGACGGAACCAAGTGGAAAAAGAACCCGCAAAGAACGATCCGTCGAAAATTGATGAATATTGTAAAAACCACTCCGGGCCTGAACAAAAACTCTAATTCTGTTGAAACAGTCGTCGATTGTTTCAATCTATTCATTACCGATGAAATAGTCGATGTTATCGTGAAATTTACAAATCAGAAGGCTGAAATCGTCGTAAAAGAATACAATGATGTGAATCCTTCAAAACGTAAAATTTGGGTACCAACGAATAGCGCCGTAATTCGTGCCGTTATCGGCCTTCTTCTAACGATGGGAGCTATGAAGGCCAAGCGGGAGCCCCTAGAGTTTCTTTGGAGCAGAGAGCCACTGTATTCTCGACCTATTTTCACCGCTGCTATGCCTCGAGACAGGATGAAGATGCTCCTGTCTTTTATGCGTTTTGACGATTTTACGACAAGGGCTGAACGGAGGAAAGGCGACAAGTTGGCAGCGATTCGTGATGTATTCGAATCTCAATCCAGGATTTCATCTTACAGTGGACGAACAACTCGTTGGATTTAGAGGAAAATGCCCGTTTCGCATTTACATGAAGTCTAAACCAGCGAAATATGGAATCAAACGGTGGGCTCTTGTGGACGTCTCAACAACATACGCCTTCAATCTGCAAGTTTACTTGGGGAAAACAGGAGATCAACCAGAAAAAGATCAAGGGAAGCGAGTTGTTCTTGATCATTGAATCATTTCTGGGAAGAGGTTACGGCATCACTACTGACAATTTTTTCACAAGTGTACCGCTGGCGATGGAGCTGATTGACCTAGGACTGACACTATGTGGCACTCTCCATCAAAATAAACGGGAGATTCCACCAATTCTGCTTCCAAACAAACAGAGGGAAGAAAAGTCGTCTAATTTCGTCTTTACGGATCAAATAGCCCTCGTGTCGTACGTGCCAAAAAAAAATAGGTCAGTTATAGTCCTGAGCACTGAGCATCAAGACAAAAATGTTGGAGGAGAAACGGAAGGCTTCAAACCGGAAATGATTCTTCATTACAATCGCACAAAGGGATCCGTTGACACTATGGACAAGATGGTCAATGAATATTCGACTAAACGTGCAACCAGAAGATGGCCTTTCGCCATTTTTATGAATCTTCTGGGATTGCTGGACACAACGCTTTCGTGATTTGGGCAGCAAAGAATCCCCAGCTAAATGCCGCTCATTCCCGAAGAGCTTTTCTTCTAGACCTGGGGAAAGAACTCATCAAGCCACATACTTTTGAAAGGTCTAAGAACGCTACATTGCCACCAAGGGTGAAGACGGCGATTTCGCTTCTAGTAGGACCCATAAGTCAAGATCGGGCAGAACCTTCGTCCTTAACAGTTTCATCAAGGCGCTGCTCTTTATGTGCCAGAGTAGACGACAAAAGAACTAGAAGAAAGTGTCAAGTTTGCCATCAATTTGTGTGCGTAAACCACAGTAGCAAAAAAATTAGCATAATTTGTAAGAACTGTGACGAAGACTGATCCATTTGTGATAATTAACTTTTTTCTCTTTTTTCCTGTATAAAAATTTATGATCCTATTATGTAAAAAAAAAAACATTTTGTAAAATACTCTAAAATATCATTTACAACCAATAACAAGTGTATATTTATTGAAAACTGGCGTGAAATCATTAATTAGGTGTGGGACACAGAATGTGTCCCACTACGTCATTCCCGTAATTTTTTGAGCTCCGTCTTCGAAGGGTTAATTAAAGACTGCTTCATTTTGTTTATGTTGGTACACAGTTTAAATTTGTTACCTCGGTGTTCCCCAATTAGATTTACTAGTGCTTAAAGACTAAACCTTGCAATTACTCGCTGCCGGTCACTCGTGCCGCCAGAAAAGTGCTCTTGAGGAGTCACGCCGTCCTCTTCTAGTCCCTGTTCCTCTTCAGTCTCAATTTCTGGAATTTCAAGTCGGTTGAACTGCGCAATGTTATGAAGAACAACACAGGTCGGTAGTGGAGAACTCTGTCCTTTAAAAGGCACCTCCAACGCTGCTTCAGGACGCCAAAGCACCTCTCAAGAATTGACCTAGCTTTGCAATGTGCCCTGTTAGAACTCTCTTCTGGGGAACCCGTCGCGGCATTCAAGACTGGAGTAAGAAGCCAAGGCTCACAGGGGTAGCCACTGTCCCCTAAAAGCCAGGTTTGGTCGTCACTGTGGTTTCTCTCCATGTGCTTACGCAGCGCGGAGTTGCTCCACACGAAGGCATCGTGGCTTCTTTCTGGGTATTGAGCATTCACCGCCGTGATCACTAGATTGTCGTCGCATACCATCTTCACATTAAGTGAGTGAAAATGCTTACGGTTCACGTATACGTCTTCGCGGTAAATGGGATCGTTTGCTGGTGGTGGTACAATGGCGATATGAGTCCCATCAATGCACCCAATCACTCCGGGAATGTCATAAAGCCGCAGAAATCTTGCTTTTATTTGGGCCAGCTCCAAACGACCCGTGGGGAAACGGACCCATCTGTGAGCAGTTATTGCTAGGGCACGTGATACGTCCCTCACACAATGCGACACCATAGCCCGGCTCATCGCCACGTACTGATTTCTGGCGATGCCCATTTGGTAGGCACCAGACGCGAAGAAAAGCAAAGCAGTTATCACCTGAAAGTTGTAAATAATACAAAACAATTATTCCTATTCCTCATAAGATTCATAATGGGGAACTTGCATGAATCTCAGATTGGGGAGAAAAGCATACCGGTGATTTGACCCGTGAACTGAAGGATAACAACGGAAGTTGCAACCGGATTGGTGCGTTTTAAGATTTTTAAAAAAGGTTCAAAGTTCTTCAGAAGGGGATGGATGGTGCGAGGAGAAATGACGTAAATACTTACTTGTGAAGCATTTGAGGGAACTCTAAAATTGTTTGTTTACAAATAACATGAAAAATTTATTCCCAGTAAACGTATCTAACCCCCTCTTCCCCGCATCATCAATTTCAATAAGTAAGTTTTTACGTAATCGAAACCCCACTCAAATTTTTTAAAAATTCACTAAAAAAGCATCCTTGACTGATTTTGAAGTTTAATGTGAGCAATAGACTTGTGGAAGAGCCCTCTTTAAGCAACACCAACTTTTGAAAAATGTGCAAGTTCCCCATTGAACTAGTCTGAAAGACATACCCTTCTTGAAGCAGAAAAAGTTGCTGCGTTCGAATGAGGAGGTAAATGCGGTTCCAAATAGTGTTAGACGAAATATTTCCTTAAACCTATCCTCCGGCAAAAAAAAGGATTGTCCTTCGGGGTGACAATACGTGGAAATTCAACCCTTCGCCTCCTCAAAACTTCCTCAACGCCAAAAAATAAACTCATTTCGCTCTACCAAAGTTCGCGGATCACTATAGATATAAGTCTCACGAGCTTCTCGGAAGGGTTTGGCTTCCCGAGACTAACCGGTCCATGGGAGATGAATGTGAAATGAAATGAGAAGGGTTTCACCATTCTATTACACCCCTTGGAAAGATTCAAGTGACATAGCTTCTCATTTTGGAATCCTATTACACCACTTCGAGTCTCACACCTCCCACTCCCTCCAAAATCTCACTTTCATCTCGTCTCACTGCTGTTTCACTTTTCTGTTACAACCCCCCTGAAGTGAAATTTTGTGGAATTTTCAAAACCGTAAACAGTTTTTTTCTAAGCCCAGCGATTGGGCCGTAAAATCGAGTTTTTGGAGAAAAAGTAGGCAGTCGATGAAAAACACAATTGTACGCATATCTCAGAAGGAAAGCATTTGCGACCCTATGTTCATAGGGTCATTTTGGTCGCAAATACTTAGTACTACAACATACTTCAGTATATGCATTTCCTCCTGAATCACCCTGTATATCGATGGCATCACATGATAACCTCGTATCTCAATTTTTGGTCATTTTTTTTTATTGTACTTTCCGCATGAAAACCTCGTATCTCATCACTCTGTGACTTGAATTCTGGCAGAAAATGATTTTTCTGCTCTGTAAAGGCCTCAATGAAAACCTTGGTTCTGATCGTTGTATTCACCGACTGTGATAACCTCGTATCTTGGGCGTTTGGAAGATACGAGGTTATCACTCCGTCTATGAAAACCTCGTATCTTAATTGATTCAAAGAACCGAGGTTATCACTGTTTTCAATCTTCTCACCGACTGCGACTGTGAATGGTACCTCTGTCTAGCGCTTATTTCAATCCATCACTTGAAGGGTAAGTAATTTTTTGACTACTGATTAAGAACTAAAACAATTGATTGAATGTCATTTAAGAGAATAAGTGCAGAACAGCTCGAATGAGATAGGATAATCTCAGCTCAGCTTTCTATGACAACCTCGTATTTTTTTTTAGGCATTATTGTTTTAATACTGGTCCCCTAGATTTTACTTAAATCTGAGGTGATTATCTTACTGTTAAACCAATGACTCGTTTTTCAGGAATGATTTCAAATCGAGCGCGAAAGATGGTCAGCCTGGCTCTGTCGAATGCTGACGTATGTACAACCATTCGTCATCCTGCTATCAATGATCCAGATGAAGCTATGATGCTGCTAAATGAAGACTTTAAGGTAATTGGGGACGAGTCTGCTAACATTGCCTCAGTCATACCCAATCACATCGAAATAGATAAGGGCAATAATAGTGGTGAAGGAATAACCATTCCAAACCCTTCCGAGATTATTTTAGTCTTATCAGTTGGCGCCCAGGAGGAACTGGACAATTTCAAAACTGACGTCGATGAATACATAATTCCTCAAATACTTGAAATCATCGACGATTGGAGCCAAAAAGAGGCAATTGTGATAAGCACAGAGAATCAAACAAGCCACGGAGCGAGTGTTGACTCTATCCCAGATATTTCAAGACAAGAGATTTGCCCTTCTTTTCTCCAACCTGACGGCGAATTCGACAATGTTTCCATGGAAGAACGTGAGGACGATCCAGACTACTTCGTTGATCTCGAACAGATCGACTCTACTGACGAATCCCAGGATGAATATGACGAGCTTGAACAACGCGACGAAGCCGGTCAGGCAAAAAGGGTCGTTGAAGAGGAAACTATGGACGACGCCGCCGTCAGAAAAAGGAAACGTTCCAGAAGGGCTGATGTCAAATCGTGGCAACAAAACCACAGAAAGACTCTTAGAATGACAGGACAAGCTTATCTGGGAAGAAAGCAAGGAAATTCTAAATTCACTGAATCCAAACCTCCAAGGATGATGAAGCATCGGTGTTCATGTGGGGAAAAGCGTCCGACAAAAAAAACCGACAAGCCTCCTTGAAATAACATTAAAATTAAATGTTACGCCATCAGTGATGAGGAACGCGTAAAATTGTTCAACAGCTTCTGGCAGTTATCATGGGAGAGTAAGAGAGTATTTGTGAAAGCTAATGTAGAAAGATGTCAAGTGGCTCATACTGAAAACAAGAACGAAACCAACAAATTCCGTCGAAACGGTTCCCTCAATTACTTTCTGAAGCCTTCTTCAGCTCTCGGAAGGCTTCGAGTCTGCAAAACTATGTTTTTAAATACATTAAACGTCGGTGAGTGGAGTGTGGCCAATTGGACGAAAGACTCTTCAAAAGAAGAGCGACCCAGTAGCACGTCTTGTTCCTCGCGAATCATCATACTGAGGGAAAAAATTGTATATTAGAAAAATGGTGGGGCGGGGCAAATGGGCCAACTAAATGACATGATCAGGTTCTGGTTTTACATTCGAAAATTATCGTTCGCACTGAACAATAAAAGTTGTATTATTGAAAACTTGTTTCCACTTATTTCCGGCGGATTTCATTGCGGAGAAGTGGTAGAGAGAGCGCGAGGGCTAGGCTGAACAGTGCAGAGGGAGTGAGAAATTGCCGAAGACAGAAGCCCGTAAAAACTGCTGACTCCGTTGTTCTACCCGACCCGACAACTGCAAAGCGGGAGTGAGGGTGATAGATGAATAGAATGATGCTTTAGAAGGCACGAACACCGCTACATATTTTCTCAAGCCGGTGTTTTCGTTGTGTGGTGTCTATGCGACCTATCAAAATCCTTCATTTTTCGAGGGAGTAAATTTATGTGGTTGCACACAAAGCAAACATAGAGCTTGTGTACGGGCCTTTAGCAATGCACCATTCGTAATCTAAACATAATTGTACATATATACAAAATTTTGGTTGTGGTAGGTTGGGGGGGGGGGATTTCAGAATCCTGCTCCCCCAATGCAGAATGGCTTCCGCAGCCACTGGTAACCAAAGCCCTGGGTTCCATTGAGATTTATCGAAAACTTTGATGGGGGGGGGGAATGAAATTTCAAAAAAATCGCTTAAATTCACACGATTATTATAAAATACGGCACAAAAATTTAATATAACAAAGCCCTTGGAAAACTACCGAAACTTTTCGAAATTTTTGAAGAGAGGGTGGTGAAAATAGAGGAAGAAGTTCGGCTTAATGAAACAAATTATGGTATCAAAATTATTACTTCTGGGACGGCTTAGGGTGTCCGTATACGCAATGAAATGCACTCTTTCCGACCGCCAGCTGCCGGAGCGAAATTTTTTTAGTTCTCCAGCTAGTTTTCGGTAAAACGGCCATTCCTTGGAAAAAAAGAATGGGTTTTCTCTTAAAAATCGCTTATTTTGACCAACTCAATTTGAACGAGCTTTGTGATTCATTACGTGCTAAACTCATTGAAGCCTTATCCAAAGTAGTCCTTCGAAATCGAATGGAATGCGCACTCCTACCAGAATTTCAAAAACTGTAGCTCGGGCAGCTGGCTGTCGGCAAGGGTGAATTTCACTACTGCGAATTTCGGCGTGTGTAGCTGTTATTCGACGAAATTAGTGCACTTAATGACTCTAGTTGTTGATACCAATTTCCGGCTAAATAATTGCAAATTAACTGAAAACTTCGAAATTCGCAGTAGAGAAATGCACTCTATCCGACAGCTAGCTGCGGGAGCGACATTTTTTGGACCTCGACAGGCGTACATAGTCCGTCCCGTTCAAGGGAAAACTTTGGATGATACTTTAATGACGTCAATCATGCTAAAAATCACAAAGCTCGTTCAAATGTTGTAGGTCGAAACAAGCGATTTTGAAGAGAAAAACCATTCTTTTTTCTAAGAAATGGTCATTTCTGCCGAAAAATCACTGATTAACTAAAAATACATTCATGAGTAATTTTAAAAAGGACACATTGGGGAAGTTTTTCCGACCCATGGGATGTCGGTGCACTCAAATTTCGAGTAGAAAAGCGGGGGTTGACTTTTTTGAAAAATTAGAAATCTTCGATTTGCAAAACTTCGAGCAGCTCACAAGCCCCCAGAAAATGGTTGAATTTTATCGCAAATGGCTAATCCTGACAGAAAAAATGTGCTGTTTCCGAATCTGTCATCAAAAAATGAAAAATGTCAGCTGGAAACTGAGTTATTCCCATTTAGTTAAGAAAAGTGACGTGGGTTATAATAAACGTTAGAAAAATCATATCTCGTAGGGTTTTGATTTTCGGACCATGGTACAAAGGGTGTTTTCGATCACAAATGAGGCCTACTTTCACCCATTTTTTTTTGTCACACTTATCCTGTTCCACCCAGTATGACTGAGTAGGTATAATTTGACCATGTGTGAAAAGAAAGGTATTGTTTTTGCATACTCTACGCGTTTTAGGGGGGATCTATTAGTTACGGCACAACCTCTGTTGAATAGTAACCTTGGTCATACAAACCTGGTAATTCCTACGGTCGATAAGGAGTCGACAGCAAGCGACTAGCGAGCTATTCGACAATTGGACTGTTTTTACCGATAAATTCAAAATTTGGGCAGGGTACGTCGAATTAGCTATAGTCTGTCCATTTAGTGATGGACTCTCGCACGCGTTGCTTCACTTCGATAGTTCGATTTGTTCACTCCCATCAAAAATATTTAAAGAAATCAACAAAAAACAGTGGACAGACTATAGCGCAGTTAGTGCTTTGGATGATGACTGTAAAAATGACTATTGGTCAAAACTATCCCTTGAAACTACGATTCATTATTTCTCGACTGTGAATTGGTGATTTATGGACCGAAGAATATGTTTGAAAAATTGTGCGCAGAAAACTACGACTTTCACGCCAAGTCGTGTGAAAAGAGGTCCGTTTCTTTACTAGAAAAACACATGATTTGATTGATGTGACACCCCGTATGCCAAGTCGTTCCTCGAATTTTCCTCAACCTCAAAGCAATTTCATTGAAATTGAGACGGACAACTGTTAATTTCACCGAAATCGAGACCCAAACTTCGCTAGTCTGAATCGATACTTTCAATTTCTCAGAAATTCAGACCGAAAAGTTTCTATTTCACTTGAACAGAGACCGGAAACTTGAAAGTTCCCTTAATTTTAAACTGAAAAACTTGCAATTTCGCAGAATTTGGTGCAATAAACTTGCACATTTGCTGGGTTTGAAACAAGAATAGCAACTTCGCTGAACCTAAGACTGATAAAACAGCAGCTTCGCTCAAGTTGAGACCACCTTCTTGCGATTTCATTATAACAATTATTACCTGACACTTGCAATTTTAGTGAAATTGAGACACAAAACTCGAAATTTCGGTTGAATAGAGTCGAAAAAATTACCATTTCACCGGAATTGATACAGGAAACTAACTTGTAAAATTTCACTGAAATTGAGAAGCAACACGTGGGATTTCATTGGTTTTTATCTGCGTTGAGCCTCAGAAAAATCTTGTATGTAACTGATAAAATACAAGAATAGCAGTTCCTACAGCTCAAAAGGCATTTTTTTTGCTTTTATCCCACTCGAATTTCCAGCCAGCTCAGCGGAAAAAAATTGATTTTGATGCCAAAATGTGTCAGTTTCATAGTTTTATCAAAAATATATTTAATCAGACGCAAGCTAACAATGAAATAAAATAAAGAAACATGGTGTTCGGGCCTTTGAAGGCTCTTGGGTTTGTTGTGTCACTGGTGCTCGCCGCTTGGCCGGTATGTATTTAAGTTTATATAATTTTGGCTCTGAAGCCCCTACGCGCGTGCGTGAGAACCGGTGTATGTGCGGGATGTGAGAGGAAAAAGAAACGCTCCTTCTTCTGTTCGCTAGCGTTGTACAAGTCGGACGCCCTTTTCTGAACTGTAAAGATTTTGGTAAATTTAAAGTGAAAGCGTGGTTTGCCCGGTAATATGTACTCGGACTGCGGTACAAACTTTCAGGCGGCGTCAAAGTCGCTCAATGCCGGGGCTGACTGGCTAAAGAAGGTCGGTAAGGGGGTGTCCGAGTTTTGTGCCGTCCAGGCGGTCAAATGAAATTTCAACCCCCCCCCCCTGCGTCGCCTCATATTGCGTCGCCTGTTTGAGGCAGCTGTAAAGTCCATGAAGAAGCACCTGCTGCGCACCCTGGAGTCCACTCCCCCGACTTTTGAAGAGTGGACCACGCTGTTGTCATCAGTTGAGGCTGCCCTCAACCCGAGACCTCTGGCTCCTCTGTCGGCTGATCCGACTTGCCTGGATTTTTGACGCCGGGGCACTTTCTGGTGGGGGGGGGGCCCCTCCTTTCTCCGCCTGAGCGGAGTCACATGGGCGACAAATGCAATCATCGCGATCGCTGGGTGGCTGTTCAAGCTCAACGAGAGCAGTTTTGGGGTCGTTGGTCTAGGGCCTAGGGAGTATTTGACCACGCTCTAGAGGAGGGGTAAATGGACTGTCCCTTCCGGCGCTCCTGTCGTGGGCGACTTAGTGTTGCTACGTGAGGAGGACTCGCCTCCTCAACGCTGGCCTGTCGCCAGAATTGTGGGGCTACACCCTGGTAAGGACTCGGTGGCGCGCGTTGCGACCATTCGAACGGCAAAGGGTACGTATACTCGCCCTCTTGTGCGACTGTACCCCTTCCCCGAAGCTCTGGATTAGGGATTCTGCTCGAATTCCCTACTGTATATATTTGTATATAGATTGACCTCGGCGTAGCCTCTGGGATTTCATTTGTTTTTTATCCCTAATTTTAATTCTTGACTTTTAAGACCCTGATTCAGGATTTATTTTAGTTGATTAGTGAAGTTGTCTGTTATTTCTGTTGACTGTCAGGATGCCTTTCATTCTGTAATCTGTGAATATCTTGTTTTACTGTATGACACGTCGCGAGTTTGTGGTCAGCGTCCCCGGCCTTCATGCTTTTCTGTGATCCTGAGTTCCTTGCTATATCCTGTGGCCCTCTCCGTCTGTGAGAACGGGAACCGTTCTGGTGGAGGGAATGTTTGGGCCTTTGAAGGCTCTTGGGTTTGTTGTGTCGCTGGTACTCGCCGCTAGGCCAGTCTGTAATCAAGTTTATACTGGGTGTTCATGAATTACCTGGACAGAAGAAAACCAGTTATGGGGCACATCATTTGCCATCGAAATTACTATTTGGAGTTTTTGGAAATTCCGCCCTTGTTTCCGAGATATCACACATTTTATGATTTTTTCACGAATTCCTTTTTTCCCACTTAAATGCTTGCCATACGCTCATAAAATGGTATTAGCCCAAAACCAATCAGCTCATTGGAAAAAGCACAAAACTTCCTATAAAATGTGTCCCCTTTCGGGTGAAAATTATGTTAGTACCATTCGTGAGAGCAGCTGACTTACAAAAGAAACTGGTGACTCACACTTCCATACATTTTTCCGACGCGATTTTCACCTCTTCGCCATTGGGAAGAAAAAATTTGAAATCAGTGGAAAAACTTCCGTATTTTGTAAGCTTTCCAATGATATACAAAGGTTCATAGTTTCTGTATTTTTCCGTTGAGATATGAGAAATAAACTTGAAAAATCCACCCAGAAAACGTGAAATTCATGCATTTCTTCGACAATATTTTATTACACAAAGAGACATTTTTTTCTTCTTTTATTTTATTTGTGACTCGATTATTCATCTTTCATCTTCTTAGTCAATAATTTAAGTTCCTCTCCCCTCCGAAAGAGAACCCCACCACCACTCATATGAGTGCCTACGTAATTATTCTAGGGGGAGGATGAGTTCAAAAATCGAGCTGAAATTATTAATTAAGAAGATAAAAGATCAATAATCAAGGCAAAAAAATAAATAAAATAAGAAAACAATAGTTCCTTCGGTTATAATGGCACTGAAAAAATGCTTGAATTCCACGTTTTCTGACTGGGATTTTTCAAGTTTTTTACATATATTTCAACGGAAAAATGCTGTAAGTGTAAACTTTTACACATCACAATTTTTTCTTCCCTGTGGCGAAGAGGTGAAAATCGCGTCGGAAAAATGAATGGAAATGTGAGTCACCAGTTTCTTTGGTAAATCGACTGCTCTCACGTGTGGTACGAAGGTAATTTTCACCCGAAAGTGGACACATCTTAAAGGAAATTTTGTGCTTTTTCCAGTGAGCTGATTAGTTTTGGGCTAATACCATTTTATGAGCGTATAGCAAGCATTTAAGCGGGAAAAAAGGGAATTCGTGAAAAAATCATAAAATGTGTGATATCTCGGAAACAAGGTGGAATTTCCAAAAACTCCAAATAGTAATTTCGATGGCAAATGATGTGCCCCATAACTGGTTATCTTCTGCCCAGCTAATTCATGAACACCCTGTATAATTTTGGCTCTAAAGCCCCACGCGCGTGCGTGAGAACCGGTGTATGTGCGGGATGTGGGAGGAAAAAGAAACGCTCCTTTTTCTGTTCGCTGGCGTTGTACAAGTCAGACGCCCTTTTCTGAACTGTAAAGATTTTGGTAAATTTAAAGTGATCTGTACCGCTGGAAAGATTCTGTATTCGCGATTTAAGAACCTCTGTATTCGCGATTTCGACCGTGACGAAGGACTGAACATCTGAGCTCAGATTCGTGATTCGCGACACGGTTCACGAGCCCCGACTGCAATTTACCCCTGGTGAGTGTATACCGATTTTCCTGTGGTTGGTCACCCCAAAGACCTTGCCCTCCAAGCTTAATTGAACATATCTGGATTTATCATTATTTGAATACCACTATAGCAAATACATGGTTTAAAAAGATAGTGAGTAATCATTAAGAAAAAGAAGGATGAACTCATTAATTTAGCAAACATTATAATTGTAAAGACATTATAAGTGTAAAGACAAAAATGGGTAAAATTATACCTCATTTGCAATCGAAAACACCCAAACAAACCATCGTCTGAAAATCAAAACCAATTTTGCAGGTATAAACCATCGCTATTGAATTAAAAAAAAAGCTCTTTTCTCTAAAAGATTGTCATTTCTGCCGAAAAATCGCCAATTAATGAAACAAACGCTCATGAATAATTTTGAAAAGGACACTATGACAAGTTTTTCCGATCCATGGGAAGTCGATAGGCGCAGCTTTAGTATGAACAAGTGTGGTTGACTGAGAAAGTCAGCTGGGAAGCGAGTTACGATGTTATCCTAAAAAGATGCTAGAAAAATCAGATCTCGAAGTGACTTGATTTCCGGACCATGGTTTATGGGGTGTTTTCGATCGCAAATGAGGTCTAATTTTACCAAATGTTTTTCTTTACACTTATACGCACAACATGCCCCTTTTGAATGTACCTTGGCTGACATGAGAATTGTGAAAGGAACTCGCAATGGATATCATTCCACTTTTCTCTTGGAGTGCTCAATGTGTGGATTGAAAAGAAATGTGACCAATCAAATTTCACGCCCAACAAACACTGCAGCTGTTATGGACACACTATCCATTGGCTATGGTTTTTCCCAGCTCAATTGAACAGCGTTATGGAGATTCCAACCATGTCTAGCAACACTTAACGAAGATTGAATCGAATCTGGATGAGCCATTGAACGAAGGGGCCCGGTAGTACCTAGGTCTCACAGGCCGTCAGGAGTTCGTTGTGTGACTCATTTTTTTTATCATTCATCAGTGGGACGTTCTCCCCTGAAATGAGCATTTCACCCAAAGAAAGGGGTGCAAATTACCCCATTATTCATTTCAAACGCTAATAGCTTGTGATTTTTGTAGTCATCCCCACGTATTCACCAAATCTAGCTGAAAATTCAAGATGGATTCTTCCCTCTCCTCACTCACACGGAGGCTCGAAATAGCTTCACTGGAAGCCCATATTCATACGATTTAAGATAGATCCATCCCTAAATTAGCAGATCTTATTTTTACGCCTGCCATCGCTCTTAGTCCTTAGACTAGAAGGCCATGATTAAAACACATCAAAACGCTTGTATCTCTGCAAGGAAAGGTAGAAACCATAAAACGGTGCACACCATTCGAAAGCTCACAAAATGGAGCAGTTTTACCTGCAATTACAAAAATGCTTTTCCATTTGAGAAAATTGGGAAAATCGCGTTGGAAAATATGGCGAAAACAATAAAAACTGGATTCCCTTCCAAATCTACAACTCCTATGCCTGTCGTAGGCTATTGTTCGGAACGAATATGGCGTCATTTTGAAGGAAATTTTGTGCTCTTTCCAAAGAGCCAGCTACTTTTAGTCTTCGATGGATTCACTGACGAGCAGCTGCTATTTAACCCTGGAATGGCACCGTGGGGTGAGGAACACCCCAAACGCTTTTCTTTCCGTTACATATCACATTTCTGGGGTTTCCAGTGGCTCATCCCTTCTCGTAAATGTACGCGTGGATCTGCTCTGTAAGATCATGTCACTTACAGAGTGCCATGATGTACACTCCATCATGGGAGTGGACATAAAGTTTACTTGGGGTGTCCAACACCCCACGAACGTGAACGTGAACGTGTGTTTTATTGGCTCCGTTTGTGATTTGTGTCTCCCGCCGCGCCGTTCGGTCGTGTTGTTAATTAATATGGCGAGTTCAAAGAAATTCTGGAGACCGGAAGAAATACGCGACTTCTTGACAGAATTAGAACAAGAGGAATCTGTTGGAGGTGAGCCCAGTGACTCAGAAGATGAGGAAGTGGAAGTTCAAGATCCGTCGGATTCAGAAGAAGAGGTCGATCAAGTCCCGATCCCTTCAGAGTCAGTTGAAGAAAATGAGGTGAACGAGGACGAGGAGCCCGACCTAGCAGAACCACCAAGGAAGTCAAGAAAAGCTGCCGTAATAAAAGGAAGAAAAGGATACGTGTGGCAAAAAGATGTACCTTCTAACAAAGGACGATTGAAATTGAGAAATATCGTTTCTGGACGGCCTGGCCCACAAGGAGAAGCTAAGAATATCCGTATTCCGCTCCAAGCATTTCAACTACTCTTCGATTCAACTGCCATCGATCTTATAGTAAAACACACGAACGAAGAGATCGAGCGAAGGCGCAATTCCTGTGGCTTGCTTCAGTCGTACCACGGACTAACTGACCAGTTGGAAATTAAAGCTTTTATCGGGCTCCTTTACATTTTGCAGGGGTTAATAAGTCTTCCCATCTCACTGTCGTCGAGTTGTGGTCATCCCAGAGAGGATTGCCCATTTTCAAGGCCACCATGTCGGAGCACAGGTTTCATTTCTTTTCGTTTACCATCCGTTTCGACGACAAAAGTTCCAGGACTGAAAGACGAAAAACCGATCCTTTGGCCCCTATCCGTGAACTTTGGGATTATTTCATTGACAACTGTGGAAGATTCTACACCCCTTTTGAATGGGGAACTTGCACATTTTTCAAAAGTTGGTGTTGCTTAAAGAGGGCTCTTCCACAAGTCTATTGCTCATATTAAACTTTGAAATCAGTCAAGGATGCTTTTTTAGGGAATTTTTAAAAATTTTGAGTGGGGGTTCGATTACGTAAAAACTTACTTATTGAAATGGATGATGCGGGGAAGAAGGGGTTAGACGAGTTTAATGGGGGGATATTTTTCATGTTATTTGTAAAAAAAACAATTTTAGAGTTCCCTCAAATGCTTCACAAGTAAGTATTTACGTCATTTCCCCTCGCACCATCCATCCTCTTCTGAAGAACTTTGAACCTTTTTTAAAAATCTTAAAACGCACCAATCGGGTTGCAACTTCCGTTGTTATCCTTCAGTTCACGGGTCAAATCACCGGTATGCTTTTCTACCCAATCTGAGATTCATGCAAGTTCCCCATTCGTAAGCGTCGATGAACAACTTCTGGGATTCAGGGGTAAAGCGTCTTTCCAGGTTTATTTTTTATCAAAACCAGACAAGCATGGTCTGAAAGTGATTATGATGAATGACGCATATACGTACTATATGGTAAACGCCATACCATATGTGGCAAAGGTGTCCTTACCTCCGAACTAGTCAGTCCCATCTTATAACGTGAAGAAAATCACTGAACCAATTCAGAAGACCAACCTCTATGTCACCGTTGATAACTGGTTCTCGTCAGTGCCTCTTTTTGATGAAATGTTGAAGAAGGGTCTCACTATGATCGGTACGCTTCGGAAGAACAAAGTGGAAGTACCGGAAGCATTTGTGGCTAAGGGGCATGAAGAGGGGTCATCAAGATTTGCATTCGATCACAACAAGACTCTAGTCTCGTTCACCCCGAAGAAGAACAAAGTTGTGTTGTTGCTCTCCACTCTACATCATGATGACGCAATTGATCCTATTACTGGCAAGCCGGCGATCATAATGAAATACAATCAAACCAAAAGAGGGACTGACTCGTTTCATCAGCTATGCCATACATACACCACTGCCCGAAAAACTCGAAGATGGCCTCTTCGTTTTTTCATGGGGATGCTCGATCAGGCTGGAGTTAATGCTGCTATTCTGCACAGCATGGTGAAGTGGGAGACAAAGATACCTAGGAAGGACTTCCTCTTTGAATTAGGTTTCGAGCTAGCGAAACCCTACGTGCAAAGTAGGCATTATTTGCAAAACATTTCTCGACCTCTTAGGGAGGTAATACACAACGTCTTGGGAGTGAATTCCAATTAAAACCATCCACCCCCATCTGAGGAGCATTCCGGATACTTGGAAAAACAAACTCGATGCGCTTTCTGTGACAGAGGAAAAGATACAAAAACGAAGTCGGCGTGTACAACGTGTAGCAGAGCTTACAGTAATGAACATAGCTCTCACAAATGTTACCAGTGCTTGTAATCGTGCAAGTTGGAGAAAATCCGCTTTGTTTCCGAGATATCCGCCATTTTCTTTTTTTTCAGAAACAGCTTGTAGCACACGCAATAATTGTTGCAATAGCAAAATTGATGAGCCCATTGGAAAGAGCACAAAATTTTCTATTCACAGAGTCATAGTTTTTTTAGTTTTATCCAACGATAAAACCTTAATCATATCAGCTAGCCTTGGTTCAACAAAACAAGGCGATTATTATTACACCAAAATTTGCGTTTTAGTTTTCTTGAAAATGTATTTGGACGACTCAAGAAACAGAGAAATACAGGGTGCGGCAGCATAACTTCCTTTTTTCAAAACTCAATGAAAACTATTGTAGCATCAGAAAATATTTTTTTTTTTTTTATAATGTAGGTACATGTCTAAAGTTTTTATTTACATTGTTTTGAAAATCAAATCTGTTAGGTGGCGTCCCCTATTCTCCAAACATTGCGTAAACCGATTTCTGGCGTTTGTCATGGCGATTTGAAATGGCCGGCACGCTCTCCCGAATTGTGCCCTTTTGATTTTTTTCTATGGGTTTTTTTGAAATCCCGTGTTTATGTGAACCGTCCAAGAACCTTACAAGACTTGAAGACCAACATCCAAGAAGAAATTGCCAACATAACCTGCTATGCTAACAAGAGTCATGACAAACGCCAGAAATCGGCTTACGCGATGTTGGAGAATGGGGGACGCCACCTAACAGATTTGATTTTCAAAACAATGTAAATAAAAACTTTAGACATGTACCTACATTATATATATATATATAAATATTTTCTGATGCATACAATAGTTTTCATTGATTTTTGAAAAAAGGAAGTTATGCTGCCGCACCCTGTATGAGACATGTTGTAACTTTCAGAGCCCGTGTGCTAAATTTCGGGGATCTTCTTCGGTATTAAAACGCTTGGTGTCGAAGTATGTGTTGCGTACAGCCGAAAAGTGACTTTAAAAAACGAATGGCACATAGCGGGGGCTCGGAACTCCACGAATAGGTGCAAGACGGGAGAAAGGCAAAAACCGTTTCTTAAACTAAAGTTCATATTCTTCATGACGCGTGAAAAACGAAGTGATTCACTTAACTCAATAATTTCATTGTGCATGGAGGGACGAATCGTTTGGATTCAAAATTTTAAGTTTAAAAAATTCCTCAAGATTAATACGCACGAATTGCGCACGAATATCACAGATTTTAGCCAACGGGAATGTTAGCAAATAAAACATTACAAGTTTGTTTTTTAGGAAGTTTACGTTGTGCAGGTTATAAAAATAAGGGACACCCCCATAGAGATAATAGGTCTATTCGTTTGTCGTCCGGAGCTGCACTATTAGCACTGAAAGTACTAACCTTTCATTATTTTTTCGCGTTATTTCACATGATAACCCGCGAGGTTGCAAAATTTCGTGCTGCTCGGAGTAGTCCGGGACGACAAACGAATAGACCTATTATAACTAGAGAACCTTTAGAACCCAGGTACGGAAACACGCGATAACCGCCATATTTGATCCCTCCGCCTTTTTATCGCTCGTGAAGTCACTCCATTTAATAATAATAATGAAAAAGAAGGATGAAGCTGTTATTTTTAAAAAAAGAAATCAGTTGGTATGAGTTTTGAGAACTGAAGAGAGAAAATCAAGAGGACTGGTCGAATCCGAAAACATAATGATCACACGTCATTGTTGTATTAGATCTCGAAACTACGGAGCTATCCCATATACAGGGTGTACAAAAAGCGACTGGACAGAGAAAAACCAGTGAAGGGGCAACTCATTTCTGATCGAAATTACTATTTGCACTTTTCCAAAAATCCGCTTTGTTTCCGAGATATCCCCCATTTTCTGATTTTTTCAGAAACAGCTTGTTGCGCACGCAGTAATCGATTCAATGGCAAAACTGATGAGCCCATTGGAAAGAGCACACAATTTTCTATTTAAAGAGCCTTTTTTTATCCAGATCAGACGACATTCACTACGTTTTGAATCAGCTTATTGGCGAAAAAACGTAATTTTTTGACCACATCACCATATCACCAATACTTCCGGAATTAAGTTTCCTCGCTAATAAGCTAATTCAAAACGTAGTAGATGTTGTCTGATCTGTATAAAAATAGGCTCTTTAAATAGAAAATTTTGTGCTCTTTCCAATGGGCTCATCATTTTTGCCATTGCAACAATTATTGCGTGTGCAACAAGCTGTTTCTGAAGAAATCAGAAAATGGCGGATATCTCGGAAACAAAGCGGAATTTCGGAAAAGTGCAAATAGTCACTTCGATCAGAAATCAGTTGCCCCTTCACTGGGTTTTCTCTGTCCAGTCGCTTTTTGTACACCCTGTATAGTAGCCTTAATATAACTCTATTGCGCAGCGGTTCGAACCCGTTCGACGATTGCCAACGCTTTTCGTAAATGCGGAATTTACCCGTACAATCGGGATATCTTCACGGACGCAGACTTTCTTCCAAGTCAGGTGACAGACCGCCCACTCCCAGATGATCAACCTTCCCCTAGTTATGAACAAACATCTCAAAGGCCAACTGATCAGTTCTCCCCAATTGTTGAACTATCATCCTCTAGGCCAGATGATCTGATCTCCCTGCTTGTTGAACCACCACCACCAACCCCTCACCCAACATCGAATAACCCTTCAGAGGCCCATGCAGGAACATCAGCGTCCACGTCCACAGATCATGACGACAACAGATTTTTCCAAAACTCTGCGGCATCAATATTTGAACCCCACCTTCAGCATAGTGTGGAGTACCAGGAGGAGCCGGGAAATCCGACCTCTTTCGTGGGCCCACCCAGAAGATTTTCATGGTTTTCCGAAAAGGGTGTCTTTAGTCGGGAAGAGACAACAAAGGAAGAGGGGGAAGTCCATGATTGCCACAGATACGCCTAACAAGAAGGAAATTGAAGCCAAGACACAACTCAAAAAGAAAAAAGTGCAGTCGAAGAAAAAGAAGGGCGCAAATAGAAACTGTTTGAAGAAAGCAGTGGAGAAGATGACGAGCCTCCAAACTTCACTCATCACTTGGATGATGATGACCACACTGTGGGCACACACGAAAAGGACCACAGCAATTCAATATCATTCCTCGCAGATCATCCTCTTTTCCCCAATGAAGGAGATTACGTTTTGGTTGAGTTCGATCTCATAAAGAGAGTGATTTATTACGTGGGTAAAGTATCAAAAAATATGCCGACGGGCAAGTAGGAGTTATGTTTTTAAGGAAAAGTAAAACTTTTACTGACAAATTTGTTCTGCCTGATCAGTGTGATATTTCTACAGTTTTGCCACGAGAAATTAAACTGATCTTGCCTCCGCCTTCGTATAATGGGGGGACTGGCAGGCAGCAGTCATTCTACCATTTTCCCATTTCTTTCCCAGAGAATATCACGATTTGTTAAAGGGTAGGAAATCGCTCGTTCATTTAATTTTTTATAGCCATTTAAGGCTGCTGGTTGGTATGGTACCTATGCCTCTAGTTCATTTCCCTCCATTATTAATCAGCTTACTCTGTATAGAATTTTTTAAAGACTTAAGAGACTGAGTGTTATAATATCTCAATCCACTGTGATAAGGGATTAGAAATATTCTATTTTAAACTTACTTTAAGAAGTTGTCAAGTTTTTTTAGTCGTCATTATCTAAGTCAACTTTTGGTTACCGAGTTTTTCCTAAGCAAGATGATTTTCTCTTTGGTATGTTGACAATTTTTCGGAGTTTAATCCTGTTGTATGCTAGACTTTCATAGCACATGCGTATTATTATAAGATTATAAATAAATAACAATTATGTACTTCGCTGTTTTACATAGTGTTTACATCCTTTCACCCTACTGTCTCAATGTTCCCCAGGGGTGTCTCACTCTACCCCTTGGGTGGGGAAGGGTGAGACAAATGACACCACTTTTTTAAAGCTTGATAACAACTGTTTGGACCTGTATAAATCCATCTACTGGATACTTTTGAAAAGGTGAATATTTTTTGGAAGTACCCTGAAAATTTCAGCTCGCCAGGTGCAATCTTGGGCCACTTTTTGCCGACCCAAACAAAAAATGTCCCACTGTTCCCCACTTTCCCATATATTTCTTTATATATATATATATATATATATGTACATATATCTTTATGGCCGTTTTCTTGTTAGCACGATAACTCTCGTAGAAGTTAATTTAGCGGAACGCGCTTTGGCACAAAAATCAGTAGTCATAAGACCCCGGTCGGTATTGCATTTGGGTCAAATCGGTCAAAGTTGAGGGGGGGAAAATAGGGCTTGAAATGGTCAAAAAATCACTACAAATCCCCAGTTGATTCTAGAAGCATCATATTCGGTACGTATACTCCATAATAGACTAGCCTTTGATTCCCATTTTAATTTTTTGAAAAAGTCAAGGAGGGGGTGGTGCCCCCAGTGTGGAAGTAAGTCTGTGGTCTTGTTAGCACGATAACGCTCGAAGAAATTAATTTAGTGGAACGCGCTTTGGCACAAAAATCAGTAGTCATAAGTCCCCGGTCGGTATTCCAATTGGGCCCAATCGGTCGTAGTGGAGGGGGGGGATAGGGCTTGAAATGGTCAAAAAATCACTACAAATCACCAGTTGAATCTAGAAGCGTCATATTCGGTACTTATACTCCATGATAGACTAGCCTTTGATTCCCATTTTAATTTTTTGAAAAAGTCAAGGTGGAGGGGGTGGTGCCCCCGGAGTGGAAGTAAGTGTGTGGTCTTGTTAGCACGATAACTCTCGAAGAAATTAATTTATCGGAACGAGATTTGGCCCGGAAATTAGTAGTCATACGACCTCGGTTGGTATTGCATTTTTGGGCCAAATCGGTCGACTTGGAAGGGGGGGGGGTAATATGGCTTGAAATGGTCGAAAAATCACTACAAATCACCAGTTGGTTCCAGAAGCATTATATTCGGTACGATGATTTCATTTTGAAGTAGCCTTTGATTCCCATTAAGTTCAGCTTAAACAAATCCGGCATCAAACAGTACGAGGAAGGGTCAAACATTAACGAAACAAATCATGGTCTCAACATTATTACTTCTGGGACGGCTTAGGGTATCCGCGTACGAAATGAAATGCACTCTTTCCGACCGCCAGCTGCCGGAGCGACATTTTTTTCTTTTTCGACACGACCCTCTTTTCAAAATTTTATGCAGCCCATGAGCCCACTCTAATGAAAGAAACATCAACAACAAATCAAGAGACGCGACGTGTTACCTCTGGCATGATGGGGAGAAGGGTGGAGTCACCTCCGCATGATGACGTGATTACGAGCTTTGCTGTACAGCAGCCACTTCAGATAGGACAATACATGATATTTTTGAGTGATGAATGTGGTTACCAGATTAGAAATGTTAATTTGTATAATGCACTCTCCTATCAGACCAAAAACTTAAAGTGACCATTGTTCAGAAATTTCTTGAACGGGCTCACACTCATATGACTTGTGATTCAAACCACGCCAACGTAGAAAAAATTGAAAAAGTAAATTAATATACACACCAGCGGGATATACATGCAGGTATTATAGAGTATGCGCGAAACCATCCTCGCCCATACGTCGTGAAATACGTGGATCACAAATTTTTCGGAGGCGTGCAAATGCCTCCAGAACCAGTGGTAACTTATAGAAAAAGATGGTTGACAGCCGCATTCTACTATGCCTCATTTTGAATTCAGGAGACTTGTTAAAGAATTATAAGACGACTCTAATTCTGTTAAAGTTGTCCAGACGCTGGTTGACAACCCAGCTCTCTTTCCTCAACTTCTCTTCATAATATAAGCTCACTTTAAGAAAATACCAAGAATAATTGAGCAGTTCCAGTCGCAGAACGTATTAGTGCGGATGTAGAAAGTGCGGGATGTAAATGTAACGAATAGAGAATACCTTGGAGGGATTGGAAAAAAAAATTGTGACCTGAATTTTGTACGGGTAAAGTCCCAATCAAGTCAAAATACTAAAAACCCGCTTGACTTACGATGCTAAAACCAAGAATACACGCCTGTGAGCTGGGCTAATAGTGTACAATTTTATAATCAAGCCCTTACGTGGTGCTACGAGGCGGTAATGCAAATAAAACTAAATTTATCGAATAAAGAGTCCAGTGCTAGTGCCCAAAGAGTTAATTTACGTCTCTCAGTGTAGCGTTTTTTCATAAATTAAAAGTAGTTGAGTGGTCATCTAGGTAAAAATTGAAAGGTGCTGGCGTTCCCTCCCCAACCGTACGATGACAAAGGGAGAAGAGAAGATAAATTAAATTAAAGTCCTTTGGGGCGTCATCGATATTTTATTAAAACCCCATCGAATCGAAGATCAATCGCCAAGTCGACAAGAAATCAGAAAGTTCCGAATTCGTTAGCTTCGAAAACTAGAAAAATTCAAGGCAGTTGATACCGGAAACGCGCTGGAAAAAAGTATGTGTTACGGGCAATTTGTAAAACTTGGGCATTCTGTACAATGCCTGCCGCCCGGCTCATTTGGGCAATGTACACACATAATTCAGTCACATTCATCAAATGGCCCGGGTATTTTATAGAATGCCTACTAGCACACCACACCACAGGCCACCGGGTGCAAGCGGTGTACTATAAAAAGTTAAAAACTGTTGACAAACTTGACTATTGAGTACCACAACTCTGTTTCATATAACAACAAGACGAGCTAATTTTCAAAAAGGCACAAATCCATTTTAGAAGATTTTTCAGGAAAGAAAGAAAAAAAAAAAAAAGTACAATAACAAGCTATCCCTTCTCCCCTGTTTTTCCCATTACAACAGTGAGTAAATAGTCCAGTCAAATAGTAGTTCCACGTGGACAAAAATCTCGTCTTCGATTTTTTCACTTTATTCTATGTTCTTTAGGGTGAGTAACACGAATCTGGAGAGATCCAACCAAATTTCTTTTAGAGTTTTAAGAAAATCGCGAAAGCTGCCAATTTTTGGCATTTTTTTTTCAGTTTTTTTGCTTGTAACGTTCAACGGTATTTTTTTTTAAATGGTCATTTTTAGCCACTTATGGTTGAAAATAAAAAAATGACTAAGGAAGCCGCAACTTAAAAACGGCTGTTCCAATCGAAAAATGTCTAGAAATCATAGTTTTTAGAATTGAATATTACACAAGTGAAAAACCTTGAAACCTACAGGAAAAATCAGTCGTATCAGTTATGTGACAAAAAACGCGAAAAAGGGCAGCCCAAAAACCACGTTTTTCTGCACATTTTTGCTAGCTCGAGAACTAGTAGTCCATTTTTTTTCTGTAAAAAACGATCTGAAAGCTGATTGCTTTTTCTATCAGACCTATAATTGAAATTCCATTTGAAGATTAACGTAAGACAGGGCCACAACGTCAAACAATTTGAAAAGCGATATGAAAAGCGTTTTTTGTCACATTTCGGCCTGTAACTCAAAACTCTCCATCCGATTAAACTTTAAATGAACTCATGTGAAAGCTCGTTTTTCCTGTAAGAAGTCATGTATGACGTTTTTATAAAGATTCGATAAGTGGCAATAAAATGCAGTGAGAAATCCGAAAAATGAGTAATTTTCCAATAACTCCTTTCTTCAGCCGAACGTTTTTGCCTATAACTTTCGAACGAAGCCGTCAATGAAAATTGCATCATTTTTCAGTGAAAGCTGGTGAAATTCACAATCCGAATCCATATTTGCCAGAATGTTCAAAGCACGGAAAATATTCTGTACAGAGCAATGAAAATAGGTTTTGATTCAAAAAAGTGGATTCACCCACCAACTTTGTCCACAAATGTTGAAACTCAACGTATCATCAATATTATAGGTAGCGTCATAGATTACATCACTCAACTGAGAGTTGAACTATTCTGTACATGTTCCCATAAAAAAATATGTTTACAACCAAGGTGACTAAACTTTCTACATATAGGTGCCGCAGATCTTCGGCCATTACTGTCCTTCACCTACGTCACGAGCAGTCCCAACCGCCTTTGCGCTGGACCCAGTACATTATTAATTGTCATTGGGTTGTGATTTTTGAGAAATCTTAAACTTCAATTTCAAAATTAACTTGCTCTGCTGCTCTAGGGTGAGCAATCAGGAGCAAAGGACTGCTGGTGACGTCAGTCTCCACCCCTCCCGTCCGATGGACAGGGGGAAATCTGCGGCACCTATAGGAAAGTTTAGTCACCTTGGTTTACAACTATGGGCTTAAACAATCTGATTCTTGTAGACAGAACCTCGCTTTATTCCCAACAACTCATCGAACTTCGATTTAAAAACTGTGTGAGGGGGGGGGGGCTTTAAATAAAATAGCTAATTGATCATATCAACTATGCCATACGCGCGAGTTGGTTAACTTGACGCATATCGCCGCTCTAAAAATCGGCAAGCTTCTTTGTAACTGGCGAAATGTAGAGCTGTAGTGATGGCAGCTTTCATAAGAGATGGCGTTAGACCTTTGTACAACCCGTGAATCCCTTCGTTTGAAAAAGTTTGCCCCAAACAATTTACGACTCCTCGACAGGTGAAATTCTGTGTTTGAACACAGAATTTTGAAATTCGAAGTGTATTCTATTCAAAATAGATTTTAAAAAAAAAACTCACCCGTCCGAAGCCAACTCTAGCGCTTTGAAAGCCTTGGAATTGAAGCCTTTTTCTGGCCACATCCAGAGGGTAGACGGCTAGTTTAGAGGCGAGGCCGGCCAAGGAGCCAGATACGAGATTCCCGGACAAAGTCAGGGTTTCGGCAGTCGAGAATAACTCTAGTATTTAAAAAATATATGTTTATTATATTTTTCAGTTTTCAAGAAAAAAAATCCACCTACTATTCTTGTCGAAAAATCTAGAAGAAATATTAAAAACAAGGAATGCAGTTCCTGCTTGAGGAGCTCCTTGCAAAAGCGAAATGGACATTCCCTTATATGGTGCTCGCCATCCCTCTTTATGAATCATTTTTAGCAGCCCTTCCATCATGGTGTCATATCGCTGCAATCAATTGTATTACTTATCTAAAGTGAGAACAGCAGAAAAAATGCTTTACTAACGTGTTCTGAAGGTGCCTGGCGACCTTGAGCTACGAATCTGGTACGAACTGTATCAAAGGGGTACGAAGCTGTCGTAGCAGCTGCGCCAGCAATTACGCCACACGTGAAGTCCGAGATGAAATATTTTCCCGGTGAGATTATTTTATAGGATTCTTTCGAAAGAAACTCGAACGTTGAGAACTGCCGTATTGAAAAGTTAGTGAAACGGGCGACCGAGAAAACAGATGTTTGATACTCACGTGAACAAAACCGTAAATAATTGATAGTATCTGAGCAGGCACATGGCCCGACCACATTCCTCGAACTCCTTCTTCTAGCCACAGGACTCGGCAAGCTTGGGCTACAGCTTTGTACTTCGATGCACGGGACGATCTTTTGATCGGTTCCACTTGTAGCTGGACGTAAACACAATTGATTAACAGTTATTTTAAAGCTACATTATGGCAGGACTATATATGTACCTGGAATCGAATTTTGAGTACATCGAAAGGTTGACAAACAAGACGAGTGAAAGCACCCGCAGCCGCTCCCGCAGCAGCAATCTCGAATTGCGACAGATTTTCCGTGTGATTATCACGCATGACCATTGGCTAGCGATATTCTAAATGGATAACAAAAACATTTTAAAAAATAGCTGATGTAGTTTTGAAACACACACTATAAGGAAGCAAAGTGAGAAACATAATTTGTGCGTTCGACCGAAGCCCCGTCAATTAAGCACTGCAACTATCCAGGGATTAAGTCAGAAAAATTTCCTGACTTTTCTCAGAAATTACCAATAGTCTACATCGGGGGAGGACATAGCATTGACCCATGGGTCGTAATTTAAGAGCTGTATCCGCGAAATTTCGTCCATAAAAGAGGCTAATCCTCCGAAATTGGTGTTTTAAGGCACCAAATTTCATACTTAACAGAGCCAAAATATTCGAAATCCGTTTTAGAAGGGACAAATCCATGAGATTTTATTCTTGAAGAGACAATGCCGTGAATTTTGGGTTTTCAGGAGCTGAATCCACGAAAGCTCGTCCACAAAAAAAGTCAAACCCACAAAAATGGCTTTTTAAGGCGCGGAATCACGGAAATTTCGTTCATAAAATATCCAATCAAGTGTAATTGATTTGTTTGAAGAGCCAAGCCAACGAATTTGGATTTCTGAGAGAGCAACCCCTCGACATCGTTTTTCCAAGGGGTAAGAGTATTAGACTTTAGGGGGGGTTTCAGGCGGGTTTCCTCGATCCCTTCACAGTCATCCCTCGCCATAACTTCACACATAAATTTTGGCTCCAATTCTGCATCAATATTCGATTTCAAAGTCTAATTTTAATCTTCAGGAAGTTCCACAGTGACGTTAGATCTTGCTTTTCCAAATTTCATCCCTGAAATTACCTTAAAACACATCCGAATTCTAAAGTGATTTGGGGTTATTTTAGGGATAAAATTTGAAAAAGCAAGATCTAACGTCACTGTAGAACTTCATGAAGATTAAAATTAGACTTTGAAATTGAATATTGGTGCAGAAATGGAGCCAAAATTTATGAGCGAAGTCTAGGCGAGGGGTGACTGGGAAGGGGTCGAGGAAACCCGCCTGAAACCCCGCCTTAAGAAGCTAACCGTTTATGCGGCACTCATAGACTTTCGCCGAGCATTCGACTTAGTTAATCATTCTAACCTGTGGGCCAAGCTTTATTCTTTGGGTCTCTCTGCAAAAATTATTAATGTGTTGAAGGAACTTTACGACAAGCTAAGTTAATCCTGGAAGACGCTCGTTACAAATTCACTATAGATGTCACCATTGGAGTGTTGCAGGGTGACTCCCTCAGTTCATTGTTGTTTGCCCTCTTCATACACGCTTTGCTTAGTTTTTTGGAGTCTCACGCCTGCCACGGGGACGGGGTTGATGTAGGGGACAACAAGGATTTGATTGGGTTGCTTTATACCGATGACTTGGTAATTGTAGACTACGGATGTGCCGGTATGAATAAAAAACTGTCGTTATTATCTCAGTACTGTGAACTTTATTCTTTGGAAGTCAACATTGACAAGACAAAAGTTCAACCTTTCAAGCGGGGAGGGAAAGTTGCAGAAGGAGCTTATTTTTAATATTTGTAATGGGGTAAGGTTAGATATATGCTCTACTTTTAATTATATTGGTGCAACTTTTTCGAGTTCAGGGGATTTTTCCATGGCAGTAGATGGCTTTCTCAGGAAAGCGCAACTGACGTCGGCGAAGGCTCGAGATATTTTAGTTAAGTGCAGAGCCGATACGTGGGCCACTAGAGTTAAATTATGTCATTGACTCGTAAATTCTACTCTTCTTTATCCCTTTAACGCTTAGTGGTCACCTCTGTTTACCAACCAAGAAGTGCTCCGAGTGGGCAGGCGCTGGAAGCCGTGCGTTGCTCTAAATGCTTGGTGGTCACCAGAATTAACCACTTACACACATCGATGTTTAAAAAAGAAGAGGAATGGCGCGAAGGAACAGGGGCGCCAACAGCTTCTGATAGACCCCGTTCAGCGATAGACCCGCCTCCTGCGGAAGCCGGTAGAAAACTCCTTTAGTTAGGATCAAATTGAATATCCCCGGTGGGGCTGACGACTAAAATAGCTTTATTTAATTAGTGTTCCAGAGAAAAATGTTTCAGTCCCTCCCTAATAAAGTTTGACGATTGAAATAATTTATGTTATGACTATTTCTAATTACATTCATGATGAGTTAATATTTTAATTGACTTGAAAAGTGGAAATGGGTGAACTCCCGCACTCTCTTCTTGTTTGCCACTGTTTTTTGCAATAAAAAAATCTTAAAGTGACCAAATAGGAACTCACTGAGACGAACTATTACGGAAAGAGGACCGATACAAGTTCTCAAATTTAACGTCCCAGTCCGCACTACTGTTCCGCGAGTAAGTCAAAAGTTCGTATGCCCTCGAAGCTGTGATCCGACAACTTCTTTCCTTCGTCCAAGTCCCAGAACCTGCAAGAAAAGCATACAGTGGCACAAAAAGGGAAAGTGAATGTTCTCCAATAAACAGTGAAAAAGATTACTTACTCGTTTGACCCAGCGGTGTTTACGAAAATGTCACACGCGCTGTCCGAAGCAGTGCTACCTTCTCATTGAAAAACTCAACCTCCTTCTTGGACATAAAGGTAGTAAAGTCGAGACACAAAAAGGCAGAGAGGACGCGGGTCCCATCTGTCCTGGAGGCGAAGAAAAAGCGCACGAGCCTCGTGGGCCACCGTCTCCTTGGCGTGCAGGAGAGAGGCTTCTGAGCCTAATTGACGCATTTTAGGTTTCAAGTACACACTGGGAAATTTGGCGAGAGAAAAGTACCTGGGCAGGCCGACAACAGCGTTTGTAAGTGGTCTGCCCGGCGAACTTGGTTGAAAGGTAGGGTCTTCGTAGACAGATGGCAAGTTTGGTCAACAGGAACAGGGGTGTATAAGTCCTTCCCTAGTTTCCGTGCCTTACCCCACTGTTGCTTCAGATCGGTGGAACTCAAGCCCTCCAGATCTGCTATACCGACGCTTAAAAACAACAAAATAGGCGTTTGAATCAAGGAATTATTAAACTTCATCAAAATAATAATCATTACCGGTGAACCTTCAGCAATTCCGCAACGATATGCTTGCATTTTGATGAGTTGCCAGCCGTGCATGAACAGTTGGCTTCCACGATCTTCTCTTCGTTGTTTACGGTGACGTTGATCTCATAATGAGGAGGACCCGACAAAATGACTGCTCTGAGACAAGAGTCCGAATATATCGTTTTTCTCAGTCGTTCTGTTCACACTTCCGAGCAAAATGATGTGACCCGCACTTAACACTGCATCGCCCTGCTTGAACGCGTTAGTCCTGTCCTCGCCGATAAAGTCAAAAATACTTAGCAAGAATGTCATGATGATCAAACACGAAAAACTCAATAATTAAAAGAAGTATTGTTTTCCACGAGCGAACGCGCCTCTAGCCTACACAACAAATCGTCTATAAAGAAAAGAATTAACAAAATCTCGAATTAAACTCGCGCACAATAATGTCAAAACCCCAAAGTATCCACTTCGAAGACTATTTCGTCGAAAAAAGGCCTTAAATGAATACATTTTAAGAAAATTCTGGAAGTCGACCTCGTGGTCCGTTGACAATGACATGCACTGAAAATTTTGATCCTAACTATATTCCCCCTCTCACTTACTACCGCAGCGAGCTCTCTAGGAGCTGAACGGGTCTATAGGAATGAATGAGTTTATAAAAAATGTTTAGGTTGGTACTAGACCGACAGAAAGGCTCAAATCTGCAAACGTGGTTAACTGAATGAACTGAAGTAACCAGAGAGCGTTTGGACCATTGAAAAAATATTGTCAAAAAAAAAAAAAAAAAATTAATCGACCGCGTCAAATTTTCTAAGGGAATGTTAAGTGAACCTAAAATAAGCTCTCATTCAATAATCTGACGATTTGGAGGTGACGCAAACTCGTGGCCCTTATCAGAATGTGCAAAAAAAAATCGTCATTTTGAAAAACTCGAGCGCGTCAGATTAAGATATATATGCTTCATATGACGCCCTAAATGTGCTCTGTAGTAATCTGACGATTATCTGGAGAGATTCGTCTAATCTGACACTTTTAAAAAAAATTTTCGCTATATTTGGTGTCTAAGTCCTACTTTTCTGCGCCATTTTCGAAAGAGTAAGTTGAGGTTAACTGAATCTGGGATGGAAAGGACCTTTTTCTACAATAGTTGAATATGTAATGATAACATTATTCAACTGATATGAGAGAGAAAAGCGCAATTTTTTAAAAACTTAATTATTCAACACATATGGCAACCTATTCAGTAAAATTTAGCGCCGGCGCTATTCACCCGTCCTCCCGAATTGGAACATATGTTTCACACAAGACGGGTGGGCGCTAAGTTTCACTGAATTGGCCCCACGAGTTGAATAATGACTAAACTTTATCGACGAATTTTTTCTATTTCGGCTTATGGAAATCGTCAGATTACATATATATTTTTCGTTATCCTTAAATTATTCCCTTTTGATATAAATAAAATAAAAATTAGCCTCGCTCGAGAATGTCAAGATGACTTTTTTTTTACAAGTTTGTAGGCCTCCTCCGTCTTTGCGTCACTCTTAAATTGTCAGATTAGTGGAATATAGACTTTTTAGCAAGTAATTAATTCCCACTTCCTTAATCTGACGCGCTCGAGAATGTCTGATGATCAATTTTTTTTTACTTATCTGACGCTTTATCCTTGACGGGCGGCCACATATATAGGGCTCATATTTGGTGGAGGTACTCAACTAGGTACAAGGTATCTGCAGTATGTTAATCTGACGCGCTTGAGTAAATCCCGAAATCCCCTCTCGGGCTCCCCTACTAAAAGGGGCGCTTTGAGGAAATCGAAGATAGAAAGGGATTAAGAAGAAAAGTGACTCAAAATATATGGGAATAGAAGAGCGTCACAAACCATAACACACTTCGGTACCACCTCGGAACTGGATCGGTATTAATGGATTGTAAATACGTGTCCAGGCGAGCCTAAAGCCTCACGGGGGAATTCATGTGATAACTGAGATTTGCCCATTTTCTGTAACCGGGAGGAAGTAAGTTTGAAGAATAAAGAGCCCATTGTTTGATCAAGGCAGTCGTTTTAAGCTGCGTTTACATTTGAGAGTTTTTAGCTCTCGAGATACTCTCGAGACTTGCCAAGTCTAAACGGGCCAGAGAGTTCTCGGGAGAGCACCTGGCACTCTCAGAGAGTTCAACTCTCGAGACTTACTCTCATGTGTAATAGCACCATTAGACTGCCGTGTAGCCGGCCGTGGAAAATCCACCGGTTACATATCAAGTATGATTCCGAATCCACTTGCAAATGAGGCCTGAATATATTTTGTCCTCCTTCCAATCCAACGTTCACGAAGAAAGTGATTCCCCCTCGATTACGATACGCGGGAGCGGGCCGAACAGAATCGAAAGTGAATTTACAGAACAATAGACAAGACGGTAGGTTAATGAGCAGGGCTGAGAAACAAAAAAAGGAGGGAACGGCCCGTCGGCATCACTATTCAAAAAATTAAACGTTCTTTTGTATTCATGAACGGTTTTTCAATGAAAAAAAGTAGGTAAGGAGGGCTAAAACGCTTAATGTGGTTCTCTATGCATTAGATTGATTTTCTATTTGGCTTACAATTAACCGGTGTGCCCCTAAATTAGCATTTGGAAAAAATACCTTGACATAAGCAATCTAACGGGGAGTAGTAAGATAGGAATGTTCTACCCGCAACTTTTTGTGAATAAATTGGCGGACAAGTTTTTTTCTTCTTCTTCAATTTCCTTTGACGATCAACGGTCGACCGGTTGAGACAAGTATTTAAAGAAGACGAAACAAAGACAGAATGAGAAGAAGGGACTTTAGAGAGAGAAAGGCAAGTTGGACGAGAATGTTTTTGAGTTCACTCACCCTCAAGTCGTCAAGAGGACGCCGTTCGTGCTTTAGATTTATTACTATTTGTTGATAGTTTAAAAGCCATTTTGTTTGCACATATTTTTAAATGATATTTCGAAGATGTCTGATAGTGTTAATAGCGGCGAGTTGGGATAAGTCGCGAGGGATTCCCCTAAATTTACCAAGCGTGCCGGACTCATTGAAACCACCGGTGCCATACGACTGTAAGTAGCAACATTTAAGTTCGTTACGTGACTATAAGGGATGAGTTTCTAAATAGTGGCCCTGGACGATGAAACAATCCAAAGTTTGGGTGGACAAGATCCAGAAGTAACCCCCGGGTTGTTCCAAGGTGATATGGCCATGAACAACGAGGTAAATACTATTATTTTAAATGCTTTGCAGAGCTCACACTTAACAATACTTCTTCCGAAGATATACGATCACTGGCGTGTGGGGCTCAAGTGGGACGTATTTCCAAGCAGAATGTGGGAAAACGGAACTGTCCCATATGTAATCAGTCCTCTATACGGCAAGTAATTAGTACCTCATTACTATATAATTCGGGAAGTCAACTCAGTTTTAGCAGCCGCGTTAATCCGGCACATTTCCCATTACAGAACCTTCGGAGTACATAACTATATCCCGAGCCATCAGTACACTCAATTTCATGACCTGTGTGAAATTCGTACCTTGGAACGGAAAAGCCAAAGATTTTCTTCTCATTTGGCCAATCAAATTTCCGAAAGGGTAGAAAATATAATTTCTTTCAATTAAAATTAATATTAATTATCAATTTCACTGCTCAAATAATAGTTGTTGGTCTTACGTCGGTAAATTTGGAGGAGCTCAAATCGTATCTCTCGAGCCTCCCGATGATCAAGGTCCAAATTGTTTGGGAAACGAAGGCCGAGCTATGCACGAACTCATGCATGCTCTTGGGATTTTCCACGAGCAGTCGCGTTTCGATCGAGACAAGTTCGTGAAAATCCACACGGAGAACATTATACCTCGTGAGTATTTCCCGCTTTGGTCATTTCCCTCAGGCCTCACAATCCGTCGTTCTGATTCACACAGAATTTTTGTCCAACTTCGACAAGCAAAGCCTTGAAAACACGACCTATAAGTTTGAGTACGACTACGACAGCATCATGCACTACGGGAAAAACTTCTTCAGGTAACCATCCAATAACTATCATCCATCAATAACTATCAACAAAATCCAAGTTATTTGCCTGACAAGACTCAATGATTTCTGGACATTTCAGCAAGGGAAAAGGAAAGCCCTCCATCACAGCCAAACATCCTGGCGTGAAACTTGGGCAACGGAAAATGCTGAGTAAAACCGACTGTTTGAAACTGAACGATCTGTACGGGTGTCTGGACAAGTCGGTGTATCACCAAAGAAAATATTACACAATCTGTCGAGTTTTGGGACTGTGAGAAGCGAAAGTTCAGAAACATGAGACATACTTAAGGGACAAGTCCTCCTTTGTCGTAAGCTTTCATTCTCGATCAAGTCCGTCTTAATTGATCTTAAAAAGCGATAACTGATGAAGCAAAAAAATAAGTCATGTCAATTAAAATAATAAAAAATACTTACATCTTATTTATTAGCAAGTTCTTGAGAAATTACGTTAATATTGTTCCACTGGGATTTCAAGCTGGTATTTGTTTCTTGGATGGACCGTGTCCAAAGCTCTCTATCGACTCTTCTGTCATCTATGGAGCTGAGGTGCTATAGAGGCTCAATTTTTGCGCTCCACATTTGTGCCGTTTCCAATAGAGACATCGTCGAAATGACCCTTGGACAACCGACAATGTACAATGTATATTTCCAGAAAAGTGGTAGAGCAGGGTAGTGTCTATTGGATAGTGTCCAGTACAAAGCCGATGCTTTGGAAGACAGTCAAATGCCAACTGGATTCGAATTATTTATTTATGCATTTACTAGATGCGAACCCACCTCTGCCCTATCTATTATATCTCTAAGGCCTGTTTTACACGAGTAAGTTTTGTGTTCAAAAATAATTTATTATGTTCAATCAGATCACAACCAGACGATTTGAGGCAGGGAACATCTGTCAATTTTTTTTCAAAATGGCTAATATGTTCAAAAAACTTACTCGTGTAAAAGGGGCCTAATAATTATATCTACATGAATGTAATTGTGTATAGCCCCCGTTTGCAGGAACAGTTAGAAGTTAGAACATCTAAAAAAGGTAGGTATTGGAAAGATTAAGAGATGCTAACTTGAATATACCTCTCGATAAGACCGAATTCATGGAAAAGAAAGTGGCCTTCTTGGATCACACAGAAACTCCCGAAGGTGGGAAACTGAGTCCGGAGAAAATAAAAGCCATTGAGGAATACCCAATTCCCAGTACTACGAAATAAATTTAAGAGTTCTTAGGCCTGCTTGGTTGCTACAGGAAGTTCATTAAGGACCTATCTTCTAAATTAACTAAACCGATGACCGGTTTGGCAACACTATACTTGAGAGCTTTCCTGTATGGCCGGAAGTTCCAAATAATCACGGACCCCTTCAACGGACCACTCACAGACACCCGGGGGGGGGGGGGGGTCACGTCACGGGACAAAACAAAAAAATCACAATCAGATAACAATCAGGGGGGTGATTCTGTAACTTGCAAAATTTACGTGTCGTAAAAAGGAAGAAGAGCGAGGGGAGGTACCGCGTTGCCATGGTTTTTACGATACCTAGTGAATTAAACTGGAATTTTCACGCTAGAATGTGTGGTCTCGAAGAAAAAATAATAAATTCTTGACAAATACGTGGAAAAAACCAAGGCAACGGGGTACATCCTCTCCCCCTCCTTCCCAATTACGACACGTAAATTTTGCGAGTTACAGAATCACCCCCCTGATATGGACGGGAGAGATTGAAAAACATGTTTAAAACAAGAAATCAACCTTAATTGACAATATTAATAGAGTAATTAATAATTTCTTAAAATTTAGTATTTGAATTTCTCGCTTGAGGTGACGTCACAATATTGTAAACATTTTCCGAATTCCCATGGCTAGGAAAGCTGTGGAATGAATTTTTGACGTTGAATTAGGGCCTATGCGTTAATTTATGCACAATTAAGATTTTTCGTATCACAGAGCAATTCTACTTCTTAGTTATAGAGTAATTAATCAGCTCTTAGACTTGAGCATTTGAATTTCCCGCTTCTATGGCGTCACTATATTTTATTAATTTTCCAAATTTCCCGGGCCTGGAAATTGGCATAAGCCGCGTGAAAAGCCGCGAAGTGAGTGTTTTCGTGTTTAATTAGTGCTTATGCGTCAATTTATGCACAATTCGGAATGTTCTATTCTTTTGGAAATTACCTCATTCACTGCTAAAATTGGGAAAATGCGTTATTCCACGGCTTTAGAAATCACTAATTCGCGGCCAAAGCCAGAAAAAACGCTAATTGACTACTTAAATAGGGGGAAACGCTAATTCGTTTCTATACTATGTAAATAGATCGCCAACTCCCTGTTAAAATGGAGGAAAAGCGCTAATGAGGAAGTTTCATGGGCAGAACTTATTCATAAATCTATTTTTTAAGGTTTATTTTTGCTAAAATAGAGCATAAATCGTGATCCATTCGTAAAATAATCCAACAGTTAATAAATACGCGATTTTTGAAGTGTCAGGTCATTTCAAACACGCCAGCTAGCATGTTTTTGTCATATGTGCTTTCCGAAAAAAATTCACCTGTAATGTAGCTGTCGGAGAGCGGTTTGTTGTGTTTCAGCCTTATTTTCTACTAGAGCTCTCCAATAATGAGCTATTTAGAGGCATGAAAAGGACAGAGAATACAAGGGATATTACGTTGCGGAAAATGTTCGTTTTGGCGGGATTTTAAATATGCCAACTTTTGTGAAGAAATAACAAATATTTCTGAAGGGTTTAAAATTTTTATTTATTTATTTACGTGGAAGGATTGATCTGCCTCATCGAAAAAAAAATATTTTTTGAAAATGTGAAACTTCCTCATTCATTCATACGTGGAAAGGTCCTTAATTCGCTGCTAAAATGGAGAAAAAAGCTCTAATTCGTTGCTAAATGTAAATACATCGCCAATTCGCTGCTAAAAATGTGAAAAAGCGCTAATGTGAAAACATCGCTAATAATTTTTCTGCTGGAATTGAAAACGTGCTAATTCGTGCCTAATTGCGAAGACATCGATAATTCGCGGCTAGAATTGAGAAATTGAAAGCACTTATCGTGGCTAACATGGAAAAAAGCATTGATTCATGGTTGAAGGGGGGGGATAGCTAATTCGCTTCCGACATTTAGAAAACGTTAATTTGCGCGGCTAAATTAAAGAGAAAAAACTCCAAACACCAATGCTCGATTTCTGGAGCCAGCTTCGTGGCTAAAATTGTGAAAAAGCCATAATTTAACGCTACGAAAAAAGTATACCATATTCTTTGCTTGTTCAAAGACTGAAAGCACCGTTTTTGGCCTCTTGCACACTTTTCAGAACGTACGGCAGTGGTCACGTAATCGAGATTTTTGGAGCTTTTACTGTGGTTTGGAGCTCAGCTGTGGTTAGACCTTTGCTGTGGTTTGAGCTTTGCTGTGGTTGGACCTTTCCTGTGATTAGACCTTTGCTGTGGTTGGACCTTTGCTGTGGTTGGACCTTGACTGTCGCTGGGCCTTCGTTGTGCTTGAGACGTTGCTGTCGTTGGAGGTTCTACTGTAATTACAGCTTCGCTGGGATTGAACCATGGCTCTGGTTGGGCCTTATGGGGCCATTGTACTGTGTTTGGGCGTTCTTGGTGGTTTTGGGGTTTGGCTGTGATTGGAGCTTTACTGTGGCTTTATGTAGGCCTTTCGAGAAAGGAGCGAGGATGGCACTGGCTCAATTACTCACTCCGGTGAAAGGGCTTCATTGAGTTTCGTCCCTGGGCTCCAATATTCTCTCCACGACCGTGGTAGTTGGCTCCCGATCAAAATGCACCAAAGGGGGCAGTCATTGCCCTTAAAAGTGGTCATAAATGAGCGAAAATTTCGATCAATTTTCTCGACTCCTAGGCGGTCAACCGTGGTCCGCGGGGGGGTTGCACTTATGAGTCCAGAGCCATGGTTCAATCCCAGCGAAGCTGTAATTACAGTAGAACCTCCAACGACAGCAACGTCTCAAGCACAACGAAGGCCCAGCGACAGTCAAGGGCCAACCACAGCAAAGGTCTAACCACAGCAAAGCTCAAACCACAGCAAAGCTCCAACCACAGCAAAGATCTAACCACAGCTGAGCTCCAAACCACAGTAAAAGCTCCAAAAACAAAGAAAACCCAACCACTGCAAATCTCCAACCACCGTTGAGCTCCCAGTAAAGCTTTCCCTTTTTTCTTCCTTTTATTTATTTTTGAAATCCGGGCCCCCAAGGAAAACCGGGCCCGGGGATGAAGGACCCAGTACTCCCCCCCCCTCGATAGGCCTGCCGACTGCATTTCTCAATTGAGTATGGGCTGAGGGACTCAGGGGCAGCGTAAAGAAACAAAAACATGACGTTCCTGAAGTTTCCGATATTTGTATGGTTGGTCTCAACCTTAAGGGCATGGGGACAAGTTCACGCCCCCCCTGGAAATCACTTGCGCCCCCCAGGTTGAGAATCATTGCCTTAGGGAAAAGCATTTAAAAATCGCGCAAGCAATAATAAGGTATACGCATGTAAAATATAAACGATTTTCTGATAAGGCAAAATATTTTTAATTTCCCAAAACCTCTACAAAAGAAAGTTCATGATCGGGAAACCTGCCTATAAGAAAAACTGGATTAGAGAAAAACCTCTATATAAGCAAGAATGAAGCTTTCCCCTTGAGCTTGCATAATATATCCAGGTTCTACTGTAATGCAAGAGATTTTTCGGCCCGGCCGAGGATCGGGTCCCGGGCCCGGAGACTCCTGGCAAAAACCGATCTGGGGACATCGAGCGTAGGGGGTGGGGTGGGGATTGTACCAGACCACCAGTTTGAACAAAATAATGTTTTCCTAGTTAATTAACCAACTGGTAGGTATAACTTGTGCTTCTTTATAGCTCTGCTAAGATGAAAAGCATTAGGGCATTTGTATTTATGGGGTTTTGAGTTGGGTACCATAACACGCTTCATGCCCCCCCCCCCCAACCAAGACTGCAAGATGGAACGGGCGTTACAAATTCAACCCGACGCAAACCTATCACAGTAAAATAGTTGTCACGAGGATACCACCAGTGTTATTTCATACACCCCTTTGTACTTTAGCCCGAGAATCAACCTGTCCCAACTTCCAGACTAACAAGTTGAGTGAGATTAGTTACTACGTGACATCGGACGGGACGGTCTTACATTTGACTTCGAATTTAGTGAATACGCTGAAAAGCACACTGAATTGACATCCAATCTGGGGCTGAAGTACGAAGGGGTGTTATATGAAATAACACGGGTGGTATCCACGTGCAAGAGGCAACCATTTTAATTGTGATAGGATAACGCCGTGTTAAAATTACAACGCCCCTTCCCCTTCGTACTTGCCCCCCCGAGGAGTATGGTCCTGTGCACATTAATTTCGAAATTAGTAAGCGCCATAATGTCCAGATTTTATCACTACTTTGCTTGCGAGGCACAACAAAATTCGTCAAGATCTTTTACAACAATAACACAAACTATAATCCCATCAAGTGTCTATGGCTTCGCAAGGCATTCATACGTGACTTGACCGGCTGCAGATCCAGTAACACCAATGACAAGGGGTCACACAAAAAAGAATTCACCACTCAAGCTCACCTACTGCGGCTATTCTCAGAAGCATCAGCAGATCGTACAGCAGTAAAACAGCAAATTAATATAGCCAGTCCACGAGGAAGCACTTTTCTTGGCTTTCACACTTTCCCGGCAACAATCAACTCCGCGAACGAACCTGTAAACCTGTAACCTCATAACCTGTCTCATGCGAGCTCACCGATCCCCCACTCTAGACGTCCATCGATTTTGAACGTGACAGACGAGCTTTGGATTCGCCGAAAAGTATCAATTTTTTCTCGTAAAATTTCGTCGAGTTATGCTGCAAGAAAGTATTTCGTTGTAGTTAAATCACAACGGAGGAAAAATAGGAAACTGCCAGTGCATTCCGTTCACAAGACATGAGAGTAAAGAGAAGGTTAAGTACTTTCGTAATTATTGATAGAGCGATAAGGAGTGTGGTGTGTAAAACGTAAGGGCCTAACAATCATTTGGATAAATATTGGCGAATTTGATCACATAAAGTCTCGCGTGTCTCCCCTTCACGGCTCTCTCAATTTGCTAATTGATTGCTGCATAACTGAGGATCACTAATTTTCATTAATCGCTTTTGACACCTCTGAGAGGAATACTTTTTTGCCGAGAAGCCGCAGGGCTCCTTTGTTTTCAAAAGTCGTCAAATTCTCGGTCTTGATAGGTTTTATTTTACGTAGAGTTCCGACAAATCGAAGAGGAAAGCTTCAGACGACATGACGAGTCCGGTTGTTTTGAACGCCACTGCCAAACATACTGCTACTGTAAGTGTCAGGAAATCGTTTAGTTAATTATGTAATTAAGTGGGACAGTGTGCTGATTCTCTGGGTTTTCAGATAATATTTCTGCACGGTCTCGGGGACACTGGGTAATTTGCAATTTATTACTTTTTGGAATTTTAATTTTTTTAATTGAACGTTGTCTTGAAAAGTCATGGCTGGGCAGCTGCGATTGGAGAAATTCGGCCGGCTTTTGCCAAAGTTATATGTCCTACTGCGTGAGTGCAACTTTCAAGAGTCCAACACTCTGAACAAGCTCAGTACCAATATTTTATTTCAGGCCGACAATGCCGGTGACGCTCAACAGCGGGCTTCGCATGCCGTCATGGTTTGATCTGAAATCTCTTAACGCCTCGGCGCCCGAAGACGAGGATGGAATAAAGAAAGCCGCCGCTGGAGTGATTAAACTGATTGAAGACGAGGAAAGTGCTGGCATTAAATCCGACAGAATAGTCCTTGGAGGATTCAGCCAGGGTGGTGCACTAGCACTGTACACGTCGTTCACTTATTCCAAGCCTCTGGCAGGAGTTATGGCTCTTTCGTGTTGGCTACCAATGCACAAGTCCTTTCCTGGGGTGAATTCCAGCCTTGAGTAAAAAAAAAAAACAATGCTCTAAACTTGCCTAATTGGTACACATTCTATTTCAGGCTGCCATTGGTAATCACAACACACCAATCCTTCAGTGCCACGGTGACTGTGATCCACTAGTTCCCTACAAATGGGGTCAATTGACTGCATCATATTTGAAACAGTTTGCTACTAAAGTGGAATTTAAAACTTATCGGGGCCTGGGTCACTCATCGACGTCAGAAGTACGCCTGCTACTACACATTTTTGTTAAGTCCGACTTTTATGTAACACTACTTTTTTCAAATTCAGGAAACGGCCGACATGGAAGAATTTGTCCGCAGCGTACTCCCTTCAGTGTAATCTCCTCATTGCTTTGAGCAGTAATTTACTCAAACAACAAAATTAAAATAAATTGGGGTAGACAAATATTAAATCTCCTGCGTTTTTCATCTACCTCGAGATTCCTTATCGTCAGTTTCAAAATACATCTTATGGAGCTTCTTACTCCTGTATCTATTACCGACACTCCTTTTTTCTAGTCAAAATTGTGTTTAGCATTCCTTTTATTTTCACTGAAGCCACATCACCAACAGGAGCTAAATTTCATGGATATACAATTATGTTCAATGCTGTAGGCAAGGTTAATAATGGCATTATAGGTTTATAAAAACAGCAAACAGATATAAAAGATAATCTATTTTTACCTTGTAAATACAATACGCAACACTTGAAATGACAAACAATGTTAACGGTAGCAATGAATAACATAAATCTCTTGTAAGTCATTAGTGTCTCTTGAAAAGAATAAATCACTAGTAGCAATCTCTTTCCTTGATATTCCTTACGGTAAGTAATATTCCGTGAATACTAAGTACCTATGGGAGAAAAAGTGACAATACAGGCGTGAAATTCAAATTACATCACTCGCAGCTAGAAATAGGCGCCAATGCCACAGTTTCGTGTCTATAATTATCGGTGAAATAGCTAGTTTCCGGTATTTATTATCGGGAAATTGCCAGTTTCTGGTCTTTATTTCCGCGAAATTTCGAGAATCTTGGAGACGGTGGAACCCAGGCCAGCCGGCCACGACAGGGCCCTGACACGTCTGATTCGTCTTCTGACGAATAGCCGCATTTTTTCGGTTTCGAAAAAAAAAATAAAAATCACGCATTTGGGCTTTTTCTATTTGAGTTTCTTTTGAACGAGTTCGAATTCGAGCTAAATTACACGTTTCCTGGCTGGTACGTTAAATTGACCGCTTCGGGTCTTAATTTCGGTGAAATTGCAAGTTTTTGGTCTTAAAGCAACATTGCACATTAGAGACCATTTCTTTTTAGCGGCGGAACCCCAGGCCAGGTGGCCCCAACCCCGGCCAAATAGCCTAACGGACGTTTACCTTCGAAATTTGAAGTTTCGGATCTTCATTCTAGCGAAAATGCAAGTTTCGCACATTAACTTGAGCAAAATTGCAAGTTACGCGAACAAAATTTCGGAATAATTGCAAGTTTCGAATCTAAATATCGGTGAAATTATAAGTTTGCAAGTTTTTGATGGCTCCGGAACCCGGGCTAGTTGGCCACGTTTTAAGCCTACGACGAAGACCATATGCCGTACCCCAAAAAAATTGCAACATTTTGGTCTCAAATATCTGCAAAATAGGATGTTTCCAGGTGCAATTTTCGCAAAATTGCAAGTTTTAGGGATTATTATTTTTTAGAGGTGGCGAACGTCCCTGAAGGGTCCTGACTAAGCCCATACCCTCACGAATAGCCGTGTAGTTGTATTATTTAGAGATAAATATTTCTGTGAGCTTGCAAATTCGGGTGCTCATTTGAGAAAAATTACAAGATTATTCCTGTCTCAATAGCAGCGAAATTGAAAGATTCAGGTGTTAGTTTAAACAAAATTGAAAGTTATTGGGCCTTTTTCGTGGCGGTAGATTTAGCAGGCTCATGCCGTAACAGAGCCCGCCAGCGCCTGACGACTTTAATTTAGGAGAAATTGCAAGTTTTGGGTCTTTTTTTTTAGAGACCGATCGCCCTAAGCCTAAGCCTCGTTCGTTAGAGGTTTGATGTTTGATAATGGAGGGGTGGGGGGGGCACACTCACAACCCCCTCATACGTACACAAGCACAAAGGATTATTTTGTGAGTGCCCAGACACCTTAGGTAGTACCTAGGTGTGATGATGTTTGATATCACAAGTAAACAAAGCTGGGTAATTGGTATTTTCTAATGAAGCATGATTTGGAAGACATTTGTTTTTAAAACGAGCTTTTTTGGCCCAGAATACCACAAGAAAGCTGGTTTGTCCATTTTTGAATTTTCGACAAAAATGCCCATGGCGAGCGTATTTTGTGGGCAATTTTCTCAATTTGTTCTAATCGGAGCCAAACGCGGTTTATAAGTCTCTAAGATCAGTCGCGGCCAAAAAAGGGCCGTTGTATAAATTATATACAAGGGCCTCTCAAAGAGTCCAAAAATGACTGTTTAGTCAGTTCAGTTCAGTGATGACAATTTTTGGAAGTTTGAATTGCACCGGACGCGGATTTTTGAGCCCCACAGAGCACCCTGAATTGAGAAGTGGTACCTGATCCGGCCAAAACGCCTGTACAAGGCCGTCAGCACCTCTCAAAGTAACCAAATATGACCATTTAGCGTCGTAGGTCGTCGCGGTTTCGGGCCGAATTTCTCAGCTCCAAAACGGCCCACCGAGGTCTTCTTGTCTCAACGCTTTTCTTTGTACATCAAGGCTATTGCGGAGTTTGCTCTTTAAAATGAGGCAACCAACACGGACAAATTTTTATTTTTAAGTTTTGAAAACCGTTTATGGAGCTGACCCAATGAAATTGGCCCCAGATCGTCGCAAATAGGGGTTTGAAAGAGGCAAACCGGCGGAATAGTTTTTTTTAAATTTTATTTTATTAAAAAAAGTAGACAAAGGAGAAATTAGTTCTTCAATCATCCAAGCCTTCAAATTGGATTCTGAAAAGTGTCAAATCCGAGAAATTTAGACTTGGAAAGAGCCCAAGCCGTCGAATTCCTGTATCGAAGGTCAAAATTCCATCAAATCTCTTTTTGGAGAGAGGCAGTCCCACGAGATTGGATTTTTAAACGAATCAACCGCGCAAAATGGCCTTTTAGGGTCTCAATCCAGCGAAATTGGTTTTTGGAGTGGGAAAAACACGTGAGATTAGCATCTGTACGAGTGTCAATAATCCTTAAAACTTGGTTTTCAAAGAGGATGAACGCGCGAAATTTTGTTTTTAAAAAGATCCAGACCCGCGAAATTGCTCTTTGAAGTGGGACTTTTTTTTCAAGTCGGAGTATTGCTTGTTCGGAGGATGAAATTGAAAAAATCTGGGAGTGCAATCAGCGTCTGAATTCCGGAAAATTGTCATTTTGGTTTTTGCTCCGTTCATGAAATGTAAGCAAAACAAAAAAAAATACGAATTGGGCTGTCTTGCAAGTGGGAAAAAACGAAGATTTTTTCCTCCCGAATACGTGATAATTCCTTTTTTTTAAAAACTGCCCATTGCCTTGTGCCATACATTCCCTCCTGAAGAACTTTGAAATTTATTTGAAAACCACCAGACTCACCAATCGGGCCGCGACTACCGTTGATTTCCTTCCCTTCATTTGTAATTTCACCGGTATACTTTCGCCTTAATCGGGCATTCACGCACGTTCCCCATTCATAAACTAGTTAAAGCAAGGGGACCAAAAAGTTCAGTAATCAAATGAGTTCGATTGAATTTTAATTTTTAACCAGTGTCCGAAAATAACAGAATTCTAACTGGACGGTCGTGGGGGCACTGGGGTGACTTGAATCTTACCTTTTCCGTCCAATATCTATACAGATCCATGCAATAACTTGTTTGTTCTGTCAACTGCGACTGAGAACAGCCGTTTAGCACTTGATTCTGCTTGTCAAGTAGGGAGAAAAAAAATTATATCCTCCGACATTGTCAAGGGGCCACATTTTTCTTACCTCGATGTAATTTATAATTTTCTGTGGTCGACTATCCATCAGACTAACAGAACCATTCCTCAGAATTTTTTTCAATAAATCTTTCAAGTCTTCAATTCCCAAACTAATTTCTTCGGGCAGCTTGATGATTGAATATTCAGCGGAATCTTCGCAGATTCGACTCACGATGAATCCGTTTCGTGTCAGTCTATCATCACTCACAAGGTCCCGGGTTACAAGTTGCTCACCCTCAAGTACAACATCAACGATAACTGGCAAAGAGTGCAGCACTTCTATCAAGTCATTCCCGAGATTACTTGAAAAAAGAAATAGTAAACATTTCAGAAAGTTTCTGATCCAAGAGTAGAGAAATTGACGTACTTAGTATTTAACCGAATAGGAGTCTTTAAAGGCTGAGTGGAGACGATCGTATGAATGAGAGCGTTCCGATACTTGACAGCTTCGCTCAAACGTGTTCTACTAAAAATTGCCACTTCCTGCCTCTCTCGAACAATGACTAAATCATCGTTCAATGTACACACCTCGTAGAGCGCAGCTTCGCGGTAGTTGACTCGCTTGCTCATCAACGATTTTATTTTGGTGAGAGAACACGCAGTAGTAACTACTTCAGGGTAACTTTTTTTGACCGGGGTCGTCGTTTTTCTGGAAGTCGTTTTAACGTGCTTATCAATCGAGTAGCTGAGGACTGTTTTAGGCATCACTGCTCGCTCCTTCTTTTTTTGTTCTTTTTCCTCCAAAGCTTTCTCTTTGTACGTTTCCTTCTCGTCCTCTTTGAGCCCTTTCCAACGGGAAGCAAGTTCTCGCGCTATTTTAGCAAATGTAATACGAGGCGATTCTCTGATTACTTTAAAAATAAAAAATATAACTGAAAAATGTTTAAAAGGGTTTTTATACTTTGGACTTACATTGTGAGCGAATCTCGCGGGCAAATTTAGTGAACCCGCACATATTCTTTTGACCCATTTGACTACTGACACTACGGTCTTGCGTGTGGATCGGGCTAGTCGTTTGGTTCAATGAGGTGTCACAGTGCTCATTCGCTGCAGACGACCCAATAATAACGTTACTCTAAAGGCAAACAAAATATTTAGTTCAGAAATGATGGACATTTGCTTTAAAAAGTAGCGAAAACATACCGGCAGTTGGTTTCCTCTGATAAAAACTTCGCCTCGGCTCCACTGCGAACTCGTGAATTCAAGCTGTTCTTTTTCATTGTTCGCATTGATGGACGTAATATTTTCCGATGATTCCGGCTTTTCAACATTCGTGTGTGACACCTGCACTCCCCCACACACAAGCGAATTATTTCCACTTTAACCTTTGAAACACACAGATCAAACCTTTTCCTTATTCTTTAGAGCGTTCATTCTTTGAAAGAATCCTCTTAAATATTCATCTTTTTCTGGAGAAAGACCTTTTTCTTGAACGTCTTCAACATTTTCACATTGAAGCGGGCCTTTTTCCAAATCCGAAGCAACAGCTATATTTCCACTCTTTACAGTAGCAGCCGAGGATATATTTCCTTCGGGTCGTTCCAGACCGTCGATAAATTCAGCGATTATAGCGTCACGGGATTTTTCAGGTGAAACTTCAGAAGGTCCAACCAAGTTTTGATCCAATTTAGGACATTTAGCCTGAGGCTCTGCTTCAGCCAGTTCTTTTGTGAAATCATCGTTTGGTTTACGCTTGCTGGCCACCTCGATATGCTCCTGGCTGTTTAAAATTGAATCCAATTCTCCGAAGTAATATTTCTCGATCTCAGCTTTTAAACAATTTATTACATCTTCCTTGAAAATGAAAGTAATAACATGAAAAGAAATTGAGAGAGGGTAACAATGAAAACTTCGTGAACTTACCAAATTTTTAAGAAGTACTTTGGTCTTATTAGGCTCTAAATTGACGTCAACTGCGTCCGGTGGTAAAATTATGGATACTAAACAAGTAGGTAACTTCCCAGATGGAATAGCTGACTGGTAGTATGTATTCAGAACATCGTAAACAGCCTAAAACGCTATTGTAATTGAGAATAACGGCGGACACGGGCACTCGAGCAAAACTTGTTTAGATGAGTACCTTTTCGATGGGCTTAACCCGAACGGGCCTCGAGTTAACAAATAAATACATAGTTTTCCCCAAGTTGCCGTAACACGTGTCTTTGACGTCACCGTCTTTTTTGGGAACTAAGAGTTTGAAAGACATCTAAACACTGAGTAGGTTAGTAAGAATAACCCAAGAAGTTTCTTCAGAGCTTACTTGATTGCCACAGAAGTCGATTTCATAGAGTTGTTTCGCCAGGGCGGAGGAAAGCATTTGAACCAGGGACAGAATGATATTGTGAACGCCGTGTTTCTGCCAAACGACAAACTTGTTGTGAATAAGAACGACGCGAACGCTATGGTTAATGATGGACAGGGTTTTGACGATGTTTTCCACATTTTTCAACTCGTCTGTTTTACGCTTGCCCGTGGACAGAAACTGTTTACGAACTGGTAGATTTTTAAATAGCTTTTCTACTAGGACGGTTGTTCCAACATCTGATTGTATGGTTTGACAAGAAGTGATTTCACCATCGTGGTTGAGAGTGTAACGTCGGGCGAGTTTCTCGTTTTTCGTCTTGGTCGTAATCGTCACGTCGGCGACAGCACAAATCGAATTAAGGGCTTCACCTCGAAAACCGTAACTTTCTAGTTTACCTTGACAGAAAGAAAAAAGAAACGGGAAATTTCAGTCTGGAATCCAGCTCGTGAGAAAAACTCGTCTTTCAACCACAACAAACCGAAAATTCGGCTTTGCAGTTTGCAAGTTGTTCTGGGGTTTAACTCTTGTTTTCCCCATCCCTTTCCATTCACGTGGTCCTAAAACTATTTATCATTTTAACACAATATTCAAAACAGGTCATGTTAACAATATTTTGCCATGAAGCCTGTTTCGCCCAGTACATACACGGTGACCAGAGAACCTACCTTAGGAAGGACAGCACTTGTACTGCTTTATAGTTTGTGGTCCAATTATCCTTTTTGATACTCAAAAAAAAAAAAAGAACCAAAAAGTTCTGCTTACGAAAAACTGTTGTACCTACTTTTCGAGTTGTCTCATGAATATGGGAGAACAAAATGAATTAAAAGAGAAAGTTTACTTCCAGCATAAAGTATTTTGTACTCTAGTACTTTATACTTTACGAGGGTGTAGCCAGGACGAGACAATCCTGGAAACCAATACTAGGCAACAGTCAATTAACCTCATCAAACGGGCTAAATAGCATAAACACTAAATATTTTTCCCTTGGAAGAAAAAAATCTTGAAATTTCGCCAGAGAAACAGATTTTCTCCGGCAAAATTCACGATTTTTTGTGGAGATATTGTCAATGTTTCTCAAGAACCCCTTAATCCCGAACCACTTGGAACCTGACAGTTTCGCCTCTCCGCCTCCTCAAGACTGACAATTGAAGCACAAAACTGCAAATTTTTACTACAGAACCTGATTGGTTTGGCTATAAAACGTGAGTTAAAGTACAGAAAAAGCAAACTGGACTCGATAAATAACGGCCAAAAGTGGCTGTTTGACCGTGAAACTTGACACTTGTTAAGGTTCATCTCAACTAAGCCGTCAACGTAGCATTCGTAAAAAAGCACAAATGGGGAACTTGCATGAATGCCCGATTTGGGAGAAAAGTATACCGGTGAATTGGCACATGGACAGAAGGTTAACGGTAGTTTCAGCCCGATTGGTGTATTTGGTGATTTATAAATAAATTTCGAAGTTCTTCAGGAGGGAATGGATGGTGCAAGGGGAAATGACGTCAATGGTCACTTGTGAAGCATTTGAGGGAACTTCGAAATTTGTTGTTTACAAATAAAAAGAAAAATTTTTCCCCTGGAAATGCGTCTTCCCCCCTCTTCCACACACCGTCCATTTCATGGAATAACTTTTGACGCAATCAAATCCCCACTCAAAATTTTTAAAAATTCGCTTTAAAAAAATCCTTGATTGATTTCAACGTTGAATGTGAGCAATAGCCTTGTGGAAGAGCCCTCTTCAAGAAACACCAATGCTTGAAAAACGTTTAAGTTCCCCATTGCTTTGTCATTTGTTGAATAATTGAAATTTTGCCGCAGCTTTTAAATCGTTTATTTAGTGTCTGAACCTCGTGTTCATTCAGTGACCTAACATACGATGTGGACTATAAACAAGTTTCAGAGGTAAACAAACAGTGAAATTACTAGTCAACGCAGGGCGTGAAATAGTCACAAAACCGCAAAGATTAAGGGTTCAGGGGCGGCTCAAAACGTCATCGGGGGGAGGCCATGAAATTTATTCATGGGGGGGGGGGGAGCGTGTCCAAAATTCTCGAGGGGGATGCTGCCCGAAAGTTCTTGATTGGATGGAGTGTGTACAAGGTAGGGAGGGGAATTAGGCCAGGGCACAGGGAAACACAGGATAGGGCTAGGGATTTACTTAGGGGAACAAGGTTTATTTTGATAGCCCTGGCAACGAGGGGGCAGGAATTGTGTTACCGCTCCAAAGAGGGCGGCGGCAATATTTCATTCAATTCATTCATCATTCAGAATGTGAATTTCACATCAATATTTCTGACGTCTTCGAAGGGTTCTCAGCAGCAACCGCAATTGCAAGTTTCGAGGGATACATAAAAATGAAATTTGAAGTTCCACAACAGTAGCCACAAAATTGAAGTTGCAATAGACAACGAAATTGAAAGTCACGAAGAATGATCAGCCGCGAAATTGAGAGTTTCGAGAACTTTTAGGGCCAACTAGCCATGACATTGTAAGTTTTGAAGTTTCAAAAGGAAGAAACTGCAAATTTCCAACGACAAATAGCCACAAAATTGAACATTTCGTATGATAAATAGACGCGAAATTGCATTTTCCCTGGGAGCAAATAACCGCTCCGGTTTTGAATAATCAGCGGCAGCTAGTGCATTTGAGAGTTCGGTGCCTCGAAATAGTAAGTTCCACAGGAAGTCAGGATGCTCACAACAAAATTTCAGTTAGGGGGGGGGCAGGGCAGTTTGTTGCTAAATGCCAGTTTAGTAATTTACATAGCCGGAATTTGGAATTATCAATGAATAAATAGCCAATGAATTGAGGTTTTAGAGCAGCATTGCAGGTTTCACTGTCGCGATTTTCATGGAGGAGTTTCACTTTCTCTCCCCCACGAAATTACGAGTTGTAGTGTAGAGGATAATCAGCTGCGAATTGCCGAGTTCAGGGGAAGAATAGCCGCGAAATTGCAAGCGCGGGGTTGATTCATTAAAAACAAATTTCGGGGGATCTTCGATTTGGCTAATAGTCTAGTAAAAGAAAGGTAGTAGATTGAACCAGCTGGTAACTCCAAAGTTGTGATTGGGATTTGTTCGGAGGGGTCTGGAGATGGTGTACTCAAAAGTCCCCGCCTCTAGCCCACGAGCTAGCTGCTGGACGTAGCAAAACGTGCATAATTTTTCACTTTATTACCTGTAGTTCGTAAACTCTAGGTCCCACCCAAAAACTTATTGGATAACAAAACAAAGTTGACAAAATTCCTCAAAAATTAGTCTTCGACAAGATTTTTGTAGCTCCAACCACTTAAGAGATAATAGCGTTAAAAGTGACACTATTCTCGAACACCTTCACTGCTTTTTGTGAACAATGCGTTGTAGCGTCCTCGCCGTTGACGTTACGACATTGATGCATAGCAAAGAAAATAATCATCACGAAATTCTCTTTACAAAAAACAAAAATGATACTCGCTTATCTTCAATAGGTGTCGAGATACACGCAGTAGGAGAAAATTCCCTAACAATAAAAACTGTATTCTTATGGGATGGTCCTGTTAATTTGATGAAAACGGCTATTAGATAAACTAGTTTTGTTAACTTATCACAGGTAATTTGAAAAATAGCTTGAACTAATTAACAACTATAACCAAAAAACACCAAAGAACTGTAATTATCTGTACGACTGAAGTCACATTGCAGGTAAATCACGTTGTCCACCACGCAAGTAAAAGTTCTGCAGTACGTTTTCCTGCTTGCTTCTGTAAACCGAGGGAAAAAAAGGAATTTCTTAGTTGCCTGGAACCTTTTCATGAGCAATTTTCGCTATGAGAACGCTAGTTTCCATGTCCCCGCGATCATTACAGTTCTCGGAACGGACAGGCCGAATATCCTCATCTACAGCTAACTTTGACGTAAAATAAGCCTTAAAACGGTTAAAGACACATTAGTTCAAGCTATTTTTCAAATTACCTGTGATAAGTTAACAAAACTAGTTTATCTAATAGCCGTTTTCATCAAATTAACAGGACCATCCCATAAGAATACAGTTTTTATTGTTAGGGAATTTTCTCCTACTGCGTGTATCTCGATACCTATTGGAGATAAGCGAGTATCATTTTTGTTTTTTGTAAAGAGAATTTCGTGATGATTATTTTCTTAGCTATGCATCAATGTCGTAACGTCAACGGCGAGGACGCTACAACGCATTGTTCACAAAAAGCAGTGAAGGGGTTCGAGAATAGTGTCACTTTTAACGCTATTATCTCTTAAGCGGTTGGAGCTACAAAAATCTTGTCGAAGACTAATTTTTGAGGAATTTTGTCAACTTTGTTTTGTTATCCAATAAGTTTTTGGGTGGGACCTAGAGTTTACGAACTACAGGTAATAAAGTGAAAAATTATGCACGTTTTGCTACGTCCAGCAGCTAGCTCGTGGGCTAGAGGCGGGGACTTTTGAGTACACCATCTCCAGACCCCTCCGAACAAATCCCAATCACAACTTTAGAGTTACCAGCTGGTTCAATCTATGCCTTTCCAAGAAGCATTCGTTTACTAGACTATAATTCAAATTACCTGCAACTTTTGTTGGCATGGTTAATTGAAAAAAAAAATGACGGGTCTCTTTCTAATCCCAAATTTCATGAACCTGGAACTTTTAGGAACCAACTTTACTGGGTTACGTCTTTAAATACGAAACTTCACGGGAGTCAATCCCGTGAAATTTTGTTGTTGAAGGAGTCGAACGCGTCAAATTGGTTTTTTGAGTGGCCCAAACGCTCATTATTGGGGGGAGGGATAAGCCAATCCTGCTAAATTGATTTTTGACTGGGCCAACCTATGAAATGCTGTTATTGAAAAGAGTCAGACCTGTTAAATTGCTTTTTGAAATGGTCAGAAGCGCGAAATTATGTTTTTGTAGCTCCGAAAGGTACCTAATACTAACTGCTTTTTTGGGGGGGGGGGCGAAACTTTCCCGCAAAACTAGTTTTTAACGAACCAATTCCACAACAATTCCACGAACAAATTCCATTTTTCTGGTCGCCTGCCCTGTGAAATTTGTTTTTTTTCAGAGAACCAGCCCCGCGAAGCTGGTTTTTAATGAGCCGACACTACGAAATTGCTTTTTGAATGGATGTGCTGCGCGGTATTCGGTTCTTAACGCTGCGAAACTCGCGAAATTGCTTTTTTAGTGAGAGAGCTTCGCAAAATTGGGGCTAACCCAGCAAAATTTTGTTTTTTAAAATAGCCCGGACCTCTGAAATGGGCTATTAGAATGAGAGAAGCCGGCAAACAACGAAATTTCTTTTTAGCGTGAGGCACGGCGAAATTGGTTTTTAATGAGCCAACCCTACGGAATTTGGTTTTTTTGAGAGGAACCATTGCCGCGAAATTTCTTTAAAATGAACCAACACGCTATTAATCTCACTATTAGAAAAAATTGTTAAATCCCGCGAAGTTGGCTTTTATAGGGAACCAACCCCTCAAAATTGGTTTCTGACGTGCCAGATACGCAAAATTCGGTTGTAGGAATAGGCAAACCGGCAAATTGCTTTTTGAGGACAGAGGCGAGTTATTGAATAACTGCGAAATTGGGTTCTGTGAGTGTGAAATCCGTGAAAGGTTTGGACTTCGGAGCTGTTTTTTTCTTCTTTTAATGAGGAAACCCCACGTTTGCTTTTAATGGAGTCTATCCTGTGAAATTGGGCTCTGTGAGTGGCAAAACAATAAGATTCGGCGTTGGAAATGGCCAAACTTCTCGAAATTGAGGGGAAAATCCGTTTACCCCTTTCATGGCCATCGATGTATAACCAAGGCCATAGAGAAGAGGGAGATAATTCATGATTATGATTCCCTAACCCCTATTCCATGCTGAATTGAGAACTTCGTGCTGAGAGAAACAGTTATTTACTTATTAATTATTTCAACAAATCCCTCCCCCCAATGTCAGTGCCGCACCCTGCACCCCCCCCCCCAAGCAGACCCATTATGCTCCTATCCAAGAAAAAAAGTGAGTGAGCGAGAAAATCCGCCCTAAGAAAGCGGTTGCAGCCAGGTACGCTTCCCCGCTTTGCACCCCCTTAATACGGCCAAGTCCTTTGTATCGCTAGTGGCACCAGTGAACGAAATCAACAGATTTCATGTAATTTTTCAAAATTAGTTAATGAAATCTCCTGGTTTTCTATACTAGTATAACAGTAGCGAAAAAAAAGAAAAATACCTAGGTACCAGTTATCACCATTGTTCTTCACTGTACTTTTCCTTCAATGAGTCTTCAATACTTGGAAGAGGGAAGCATGGCTCACAAGCGGGAATTTCACGTCCGGCTATCAGGAGGAGATCGACGCCGGTCTCTACTTTGGCGAAATGGCAAGTTCCATAGCTCTTTTTTTTAGTCTGGGAGCGTGGAGTCGTCTAGCTTGACGAATAGCCGCGAAACTACATCATCCGGAGCTAAAATCAGCAAAATTCCGATCGGAATATTGATAAAAATTGTGAGTTTATGGTCTTAATTTTCCCAAAATTGCAAGTTTCGGGCCTTTTTTTGCAGTGGCCGCGGAACACGGTCCAGGCGGCCATAGCAAATGTTATTGTAAATTTTGGGTCTGATCGTCTACATGTTAATTAAGGCCCATTTTCACCAACAAAATTGATCTCGTTTAAATTTGATCGTGATTAGTTGCCAATAGCGGCCCATATGAATTTTGATACAAGTGTTTACATTATAATCGTGATAAGTTGTTGATCTTGGTTTAAGAACTTGGTGAAATCGGGCCTTAGGGCCGTATTCAGAAACCCACCTTTACAAAGCCTTAACTAAAGGAGTTGAAAAATGGGATGGTTTATAAAAATATGTCATCTGTTTTGAAGCGCTTAAAGTAGATGTAAAGGTTAAGGTTGGTTTCTGAATACGGCCCTTAATCTCAATTTTCTTTCTCTGTCTTCATTTTCTCGTAAGTAACGAGGGTTTTTACCAGTGACCATGGAACCCGAGCTAGCCGGCCACGACAGTTCCCAAAATCTGATGAATAGCCGCAAAATGTCAAGATTCTGAAGCCTAACATCCACAAAATTTCAAGTTCCTGGCTGAATATTCGTAAAATTACAGGGCTCAGGCCATTATTTACGCAAATTTCGTAGTTAATGGTCTTAATTTTCGCGAAAATGCAAGTGTCAGGTCTATATTTTCGCGTAATTCCAATTTGTCTAGTCTTTTTCTTCGGTGGGTCTTGGGTAGTGACCGTGAACCTGGGAATAGGTCCTAAATCTGGTAGTGCCCCTCCAGAAACAGAGAATCCAGTTTGAAACTTGGAATTTGGACAATGGATCTACGTTTCAAAAATGAAAATTGTAAAATGGGTCGCCTTGAACTTGAACATAGGTGAGCGCTGGGCGAAGTTGAACAGAGGTGTTAAAGATAATGTGTTGAACTTGAAGGGAGGAAGTCGGATGACAGATTGTGGGGGAGCCCGGTGATAGTGTGTGCCATCACTGTAATTTCTCAGAAAGTGGCTTGACTAAAATAATTAGGGGGGCCTAATTCGATCAACTAGGAGGACTAATTCCCTACAGCTCCATTTGCAAGAGACCACATTCATCTTCATCAATTACCACATCTTAAAAGTAACTTGTACCTAGATCGTTGAAGTCTGAGATTTTAGAAGTACAATTTCTTCGGCACATAAAAGAAGCGTCTGATGGCAGAACACCGGAGCCGTTGTCTGTGATCTGAATGCTGTCAACGCCATAATTTTCCTGGAATTTCATAGGGGCATACGTTCAAAACACAAGTATTGGCTAGTAATAAATATGACAAGCCCACAACGAAAAGAAATACCAGTTTTATTTGAATGTTAGAAGCTTCGGCATCGAATGAGTTCTCCATCAACTCTTTCACGACGGTCGCCGGTGAAGTGATGACTTGAAAACTGCCCAGTAGTTTCACTGTTGAGGGTGGCAGTGGTTTTACGCAGTTTTTGTCTTCTGGCGACATACTATATTTCGGCATACAACCAAATAAATAATGATTGAAACACAGAATTGGATTTACCTTGACTATTTTCCATATCATTATCATCGAAACCGCCAAACGACAGCTATCTATCTTTTATCAGTAGTTGCTTCGATAAACGTCCAATGCTGTTGATAAGAAATTGGGCACGAACGAAAAAAGGTTATAGTTTAGTTTACGTGGTAGAATTTTAATTTTAATCAATTTCTCTCTTTGACAGATTTCAACGATGTATTTAAATTTAGTTGGATATTTATTAAGCTTGCTGCTAGTGGTTAAAACGTCTACAGGACTGTATTTTCACATTGGCGAAACTGAAAGGAAATGTTTCATAGAAGAAATCCCGGATGAAACTACAGTATTAGGTAAGAGACATCCTTGCAAGTAGCGGTGATTAATAGCGACTCAATCATTTAATTGTTCGCGGTTTATCCAGTTAATTATAAGGTGGAAGTGCACGATCCCCGAACCGGTGGATTCATGCAGTCAACTCAAGGCATAGGCATGCATGTCGAAGTCAAAGATCCCGACATGAAAACCATACTTTCTCGCGTGTACAGCGCCGAGGGCCGAATTTCATTCACGTCTCACACTCCCGGTGAACACGTCATTTGCATGTACTCCAACAGCACCAAATGGATCGGGGGGACTCAGTTGGTACGTTCACTCTTGTTCAAAGTTGGGTTTCTTCAATACTGACTAGATTTTATTTCCAGAGAATTCATCTCAACATTCAAGTGGGTGAGCACACAATTGATTATGCTAATGTTGCTCAAAAAGAAAAATTGGGCAATCTTCAGCTTCGCGTTCGCCAACTCTTGGATCAAGTTGAAGCAATCACGAAGGAGCAAAACTATCAACGATTCCGTGAGGAAAGGTTCAGACAGACATCCGAAAGTACGAATCAACGAGTATTTTGGTGGTCCATCGGTCAGTTGATTATTCTCGTACTGATGGGCGCCTGGCAAATGAAACATCTCAAGAGTTTCTTTGAAGCCAAAAAGCTGGTCTAACCCCCTCCACCCAACTTTCTCATTAGTTCATTTATTTTTTTTTTCATTTCCACCGATTTTTTTCCCCCTTCATTTTCATCGTTCGTCACTAGAGATATTTTTCGTTTCGGCAATGTTTTAATTGATCAAAAAAGACGCCCTGGGCTGTCACCTTAAACCGTTCTTTCTACTTTTTTGTACATTCGAATCATGGTAATAAAGAGTGGTGTTTTTGTTAAGAAACAAATGTCTGGTGTGGAAACAAAACAACAAACGGAACAATAAACAAATATTATGTAAAATCCTCGCTTGCGAGTGTCGTTAATCAACAAGGAGGAAATGGGGCACAATTTTGAACGAAATTCGTAGTATGACAGCCAGCTGCCGGAGCGATATTTTTTGGCACTGTAGTAGGCGTGTATAATTAATTATAGTATAGTTCCATTCAACGGATAGCTTTGGATGAGGTTAAGCCGCCTTTACATGCACGCTTTAAAAAGCTGAGCTGAGGGCTTCAACCAATCAGAGTGCTCCGCGCTGTGTACTACTGTGAACAAAGGTTTGTTCGAATTTTGGAGGACAAAACAAGCGATTTTGAAAAGAAAAATCGTTCTTTTACTGAGAAATTGACATTTCTGTCGAAAAAGCACCTAACAACTAAGAAAACGTTTATGGTTGTTTTCTAAGAGGACGCATTGAAGATGTTTTTCTGAATCATGTGACGTCGATACACTCAGATTTAAGCCCTATTTACACCTACTGAGTGCTCGGCCGAGTAAAAAAAACATGTGTAATCACCACAGACATTACTCGGCCGAGTGACGAACATGTGATTTCGCCTCTACTCGGTTGGTGTAATTGGGCCTTTAAAGCCGAATTACACGTACCGAGTGCTCGGCTGAGACAGTGCACTCGGCCGAGTAAAACCCATGTGTAATCACCACAGAAAGTACTCGGCCGAGTGAATAACATGTGATTTTGTCTCGGCCGAGCTACTTGGTTGGTGTAATTAGGCCTTTAGTTTGGACAAGTGGGGGATTTACTTTTTTTGGAAAATTTAAAATTCCCGATTTTCACGACTTTGAACTGTTTTCGAGGTCACACAAAATAGTTAATTTCTATCCTAATCCTGACAGTATAGTGGGGCTCCATCTGAATCCATCGCCAAAAGTTGCAAAAATTCAAATTGAAAACAAGTTTCTTGAATTTAGTTAAAAACAAAAAATATGTAAGCCTTAAAAATCGTTAGAAAAATCATATCTAGAAGGGTTTTGACTTTCGGAACATTGTATATGGCATGATTTCGATCGCAAATGAGGTCTTTTGGTTTATTATTCATCCTGAATAATGCCTAGTGAATAGTGCCTAGATTCGATTTCTGGAATGTCCGTCGGCCGTACCCCGTTCGCCGTCCGGGCCATATCTTGCCCTAGGATAGCCTAACATCTGGTCCTAACATCTGCTCAGTTTGGTAAACTAACTCCCTGGGATTTTATGGACCAAAAACGGGTCCAAAATGAGGATTTTCAAAGGTTTTGAGATCATAGAGGTGTGGGGTGTCTTTCATGTAATTTCAAGCCGGACTAGCTACATTCATGAATAATAAACCCATATGTAAAATTTGCAGCGTTTTTTTAGATTTTTTGTCACACTTTTATCCCCTTCCGCTCAGTACATTTGAAATATTTATAAACAAATTTGACGGAATCGGCGCTCACACCAAATATCGCGGGATTTACTTACCTACTCATAACGTCGCGATTTCCCATGATTGGTTCCATAAAAAGCCAGTTTTGGGTTGTCCAATTCAAAAGTATAATCTCACGAGATATTGACTAATCAAATAAGCCATTTGACGACTTTTAGTTCATTAAAAAAAACCATTCCGCTGGTTCGGATCTTTTGAAGTCCAAATTTCGTGGAATTGGTACTCGCCATAACAAAACCCAAATTCGCTATTTCAAGAACCAAATTTCGCCTTTCGCTCCTAAAAAAAAAAAAAAAAAAAAAAAAAAAAAAAAAAAAAAAAAAAAGTAGGTTTGGCCCGCTCGAAAACCGAGTTTGGAAGATCCTGTTCCTTAAAAATAAACGAAACTTTGGATGGTTGTTTTCTAAGAGGACGCATTGAAGATGTTTTTCTGAATCATGTGACGTCGATACACTCAGATTTAAGCCCTATTTACACCTACTGAGTGCTCGGCCGAGTAAAAAAAACATGTGTAATCACCACAGACATTACTCGGCCGAGTGACGAACATGTGATTTCGCCTCTACTCGGTTGGTGTAATTGGGCCTTTAAAGCCGAATTACACGTACCGAGTGCTCGGCTGAGACAGTGCACTCGGCCGAGTAAAACCCATGTGTAATCACCACAGACAGTACTCGGCCGAGTGAATAACATGTGATTTTGTCTCGGCCGAGCTACTTGGTTGGTGTAATTAGGCCTTTAGTTTGGACAAGTGGGGGATTTACTTTTTTTGGAAAATTTAAAATTCCCGATTTTCACGACTTTGAACTGTTTTCGAGGTCACACAAAATAGTTAATTTCTATCCTAATCCTGACAGTATAGTGGGGCTCCATCTGAATCCATCGCCAAAAGTTGCAAAAATTCAAATTGAAAACAAGTTTCTTGAATTTAGTTAAAAACAAAAAATATGTAAGCCTTAAAAATCGTTAGAAAAATCATATCTAGAAGGGTTTTGACTTTCGGAACATTGTATATGGCATGATTTCGATCGCAAATGAGGTCTTTTGGTTTATTATTCATCCTGAATAATGCCTAGTGAATAGTGCCTAGATTCGATTTCTGGAATGTCCGTCGGCCGTACCCCGTTCGCCGTCCGGGCCATATCTTGCCCTAGGATAGCCTAACATCTGGTCCTAACATCTGCTCAGTTTGGTAAACTAACTCCCTGGGATTTTATGGACCAAAAACGGGTCCAAAATGAGGATTTTCAAAGGTTTTGAGATCATAGAGGTGTGGGGTGTCTTTCATGTAATTTCAAGCCGGACTAGCTACATTCATGAATAATAAACCCATATGTAAAATTTGCAGCGTTTTTTTAGATTTTTTGTCACACTTTTATCCCCTTCCACTCAGTACATTTGAAATATTTATAAACAAATTTGACGGAATCGGCGCTCACACCAAATATCGCGGGATTTACTTACCTACTCATAACGTCGCGATTTCCCATGATTGGTACCATAAAACGCCAGTTTTGGGTTGTCCAATTCAAAAGTATAATCTCACGAGATATTGACTAATCAAATAAGCCATTTGACGACTTTTAGTTCATTAAAAAAACTATTCCGCTGGTTCGGATCTTTTGAAGTCCAAATTTCGTGGAATTGGTACTCGCCATAACAAAACCCAAATTCGCTATTTCAAGAACCAAATTTCGCCTTTCGCTCCTAAAAAAAAAAAAAAAAAAAAATTCAGCCGGTTTTGACTCTCTCGAGAACTTTTTGACTCTCGTTCCCTAAAAAAGCAAACTCCACGGATTTTCACTTTCACACCTTCGAAATCTAAATTTCCAGGGTACTGGCTCATGCCGATAAAAGCCGATTTCGCGGGATTGGACCCATTTAAAAAAAAAACTTATAGGGTGGCTCCATTTCGCGGGATTGACTCTACAAAAAGGCCTATTTCGTAGGTTTGGCCCGCTCGAAAACCGAGTTTGGAAGATCCTGTTCCTTAAAAATAAACGAAACTTTGGATGGTTGGATCATCGGGAGATTCATTCTGATGGGTATCCAAGAGTGAGGGTGAAAGGGCTCCCTAAGAAAGCGCTGCAACTGACAACTAGGGGATGCCGCCGGGGACGAGAGCCCCCCCCCCCTTCCTGCACAATAGCCCCGATCGATCGGTTACAAGAATTTCGTCCCTTCTTGCTAGTTCCTAACACAGAAATGCCAAGGTGGAGGGATTCTATTTAAGACAAAAAGGGATGCTGAACAGTGGCGGACCTATACGTATAATACTGACATACATATATCGTGCCCCTGGGCGAAAATCTCTATGGTCTAATAGTCCTTGTTCTCTAATGGCGTTTTCCATTCAATGCAATGTACTCGTGTGGTGTAAGTTTTCCCACTCGTCCTCTCTGAATTGAAACATATGTTTATGGAGAGGACGCTGCACTTTGTGCACTTGTGTAGTGTGTGGAATGGAAATCGCTATAAATTAACCATAAATTTATTGTGTAATTTTTTAAAAATTAAATGACTTTTTCTCAATACCGTGAATTAGCGCTTTTTCTACTCCTTATCCACTAATAAGCGTTTTTTCTCAATTTCAGCCACGAAGTGGCCTTCAGAAAGCATGACTTGCCATTTCCTCAGTTTTAGCAGCAAATGAGCGTTTTTCCTTATTTTAGCCGCAAATTTGTGAGATTTTTCTTAATTTCAGCCGTGAATTGACCTTTTTGGTCAATTTTAGTCAGGAATTAGCGTTTTTCTCAATTCTGGTCTGGAAGTTAACGTCGTAAAACCCTGAATTATTGATTTTTCTCTGTTTTATCCACGAATATTTGCACTTTTTCCAAACTCTTGGCCGCGTATTTGCCCTAAGAACAGCACATCAGTGCAACGTTCCATTCCCTCTAGGTCGGATTTCGGATCGTTGAAAGGAGCCTAATCGCCGCCCAACTGGATATCATGACTCATTTTCACGTACCTACATCAATGGACGTAATAAAACACCTGAAAATCCTCATTTTACATCTTTATACTTTTAGGGGGCCTCCTCTGATGGGGTGGCCCCGGGTTGTCCACCCCCATCCCTCGCCACAACATGGTACACTCATGACTAGAGACGGGCGGTTTATGACCTTTATTTTCCCACTTTATGACTTTTATGACATTAAAAAATATGTTTCCGAAAAACTGCCCTCTCTAGAAGTTTTCAGCTAAAAAATGACGTCTATTTCACAATAAATTGAAGCTATTAGAGAGATTTTGCAACCAGTCCCGTAAACGCTAAAGTTAATTTTTGTGTACGCGTTGCTAGGGTAGTAAACATTTCGTTGGTTGAAATGTGAATAGCGTTAACGTTATCGTTAGTGGAGCTGTTTGCAAAATCTCTCTATTATTTTATGTTATGTAGCGTTTGGGTGTGGTATGGAGTAAAATGTTTGATAAAGATATGTTGCCAAACAAAGCAACTGAAACAAAAAAAAAAAAAAAAAAAAAAAAAAAACAGAATTTTAAAAGTGATCGAAGCGTATACTAGTACCAACAAAACGTTTATCTATACGTCGTTCTGAGAAGAAAAGGGAAAAAGCAAATTTACGTCATTATTCGTGAAAGGATTAAGCTAACGCGTTTGTGCTTATTTAATACCTACACTGTATCACTCTCCGATAAAGGGGTGCCTATTGTAGAAAGGAGCTAGACTCATTTCATATTCCTGCTGGGCCGCCTTCATATTGTCCCCGGGTAAACTAACCGGGAATATAGGTACGTCAAAAATTTACTCCAAAAAGGCCATTTTATGACGGTTTTTGCAAAAAGTCGTATTTTATGACGTTTAATCAAAAAACAGCCATTTTATATTTAAAAACTGTGACTATGACGTTTATGACTTTTTCCCGTCTTTGCATGTCACTGGAATAATTTTATTGCTATTATTTTTTGACTATCACGTACTAATGGACAGCATTGAAAGTGTTTCTGGTGAGTGATGGATGAGGCCTCCTGGGACGAGGGACCTGATGCATGGCCTGATTTGTTCTATTCCACACACTGAAGAATGCCTACAAAATGGAGTAAATGATAACACTGCTTCCAAGGGTTTTGTTCATTATTAATTTATTAACCCGTAATAAATCAAATAAAACAACGCTTGGTTACTGTAGATCTCTGATAAAGCTAGAATGGGTCACACGTACAAGTAAGTAAATGAACAACTTAAAAACATTAAAATATGTATAAGGCACCGAAAGGCCGAGATCATTCCATTAATCCTTTTCAAGATATGTGCTTAGTAGAAAGGTCACGCTGAAGAACTTTCTGCTTCCGGAGAAGTTTGCAGAACTTTCACTCGAGTTCCAAGCAGAGACATGATTTTACTATTCCTGATTCGTCTGCTTCAGAATAAAAATGGATAGGTACTTGCAGTTGTCCAGCCGTCAACTTCATGTGAAGGACTTTCTAGGTTTAGGGTTGGAACTGGTGAAGTCAGTCAAGTGAAGACGACTTTTCTTATCACAGATTTAAATGTTTGACAACTAAAGCTTTTTCAAATCAACTCCTGAAATGTTCCAATTTCATGAAAAAGGCGTGTTTCGAATCGTTCGGACCTTGAGTCATAAAGCACGAATAAAAATTTCGAATCATAGCCTGACACTTGAAACCGAATTTGTGATAAAGCAACATGGCCGGGTTAGTGGGTGAGACATGGAGAGTGATGTCCCATGTCCGACACGTCTGAGTTAAATGGTACAGAATAAAAGCGCCGATGCCACATTGACGCCAGTGTGGTCGAACGAAAATGAAATTGATGTATGCTTCATTTAAATGAACTCCGGGAGCCATGAAACCGAAACCGATGACTATTTTCCTGTAGAGAGCAACGCAACTGAATTCCGGATACTCGAGAGCGAAAGACATGTCGACGCCTGACCAAAAGTAGCGAGTGACGAGAGCGTTAATAGCGGGGATGTGATCCGAATTCACATAGACAAACTGTATTGGGTGGAGTGGGCGGGATGTTTCGGGGGCTGTGAACGGACATTTTACCTTTGCTATGGATTCGATTTCTTTCATTAATCTCAAATACGGAGGCGACAAGTCGAACGTCTGAAATATAACGGGTCTGAGGATGCGGGATGTATACGAACAAGGAATTTTTGATGAGCGATAGGGAGGGCCGGCGATGACGCCGGCCGTTGCTTCGGTAAGCGGATCTTCGGACACAGCGTCTATCTGGTGGTAGTGCGAATAGTGAAGTTTTCTGTAGAGGCGCCTGAAAGTTTGGCCCAGCTCAGAGTTGGAAGGCAGTGGCCAACGCTCGAGATTATTTTTGATTTCAAGCATGAGTTGAAATTGTTGGTTGGGGTCAGCTAGGACGATGCTGTTTTCCATGAGGGTCGAAGTGGGAGGGCCTTTAGTGGCAAAATTGGTGTTTTCATTTTCCGGTTGAACCCCTGATTGGAAAATTTGAAAATGGAACACTATCTTCTAATCTTTGAAAAAAAATGTATACGAACCTAAGTTTGTTTTTTTCAGAACGGTAGGTTCCGGGCTGGGCGATGGTCTTTTTTTAACAATGGTATTCTTTTTCACAGTTTTCACAGAATTCGATAAGGCCTCTGAATTGCTGTCTGACGTCGACTATACAGAAGAATAAAATTAATTAGAATTTTACAAAGAAAAAGTTGTGGGTATGGAAACCACAAAAATAAAATACAATGACACTCTTATAAATGGTTGAGGGAAGTTGGCTGCACCCAAAAATGTTTTTCGAAAATTGATGTTTCTCAATGCTAAACAAACGAAAATGTTGGCTAAACAGACGCGAATAAACGATATGTTAAGATCATAATTATATAGCTCTAAACGAACTATTGTGATCATGGGTCGGGTTGCCTGAAGTTGGCCAACACCCATCAATGTTCTTTGAAACATGATTCAAAATGCTAAACAAACGAAAAATTTGGCTAAACAATCGATTTTGCGACCAGATATGCCGCTAAGCAGAAGATCTCCTTCATGGGTCGGGTTGCGTGAAGATGGTCTCACCCATCTATGTTTTTAAAACAGTATAGGTAATTGAAACACTAAACAAACGAAAATGTTGGTCAATAGGACCGTTATCGTGGGGTTTTGCGTTATGGGTCACTCTTCACTCTTCTCTCTCCTAGAGAACAATAATATCATCAAATGGACCGTCAAGAAATCTTCGGTGGGTTACCTCGGACTCCACTTGATAGGTGGTTAAACTCGGACAAGCGCTTCAAAAAAAGGTGAGGACAGGCTACGCTAGACTCTGACAACTCAACTCGACCACGAAGAGCACAGGAAAACCAGAATTTTGCGTTCTGTTTTTCAAATCCATCATCATTAATGCTTTATTGAAGCGAATAGTGTAGGGAGCTTCAGTAGCATCAAAATTGGTTAAAATACAAGTGATCGACCCTTTCAAGAACCTGTTTTCGCGGATTCGTCACCTTCAAAGCACAATAAGGCTTGTTTTACTCTTGTAAACGGCTCACAGAAGTTTGCCCCCCCCCCACCCATTGGTGGCCCTCCGCCTCCAACCCCGTCTTAAATGTGGGCACCCGATGGGCACCGCAGGGCACAACCATGATAAATCAAAGCACCACCTCGAGGAACGAGATATAAGAGATTTTCAAAAAAAGGGGGGGGGCTAGCCTCAAGCGCCCCCCCCCCCCAAGTTGGTGGAATTTCGAAATTTTACTTAAGCCAAATTAAGGCACCCGTTGGGCACCAATAAAAGCTTTTCGGCCACCACCGAAGAAAACGGAAAATTATTTTTCATTTATCAGTATTGAATAGCGAGGGGGGTAGCCCCCCAGTAGTGTAATTTTGAAGTTTTGTTCAAGTCAAATCAAGATGGTGCAGAGCACCACCAAAAGATTTTTAAGCACCACTCGGGAAAGCTGAAAATCAGTGGAGTTTTCCACACGTGAGAGGGGAGTAGGCCCCCATTGGTGGAATTTCGAAGTTTTGCTTGGGCCAAATGAGGGCACCGCAGAGCACCACCAAAAGATTTTTAAGCACTACCCCGGGAAGCTGAAAATCAGTGGAGTTTTCCTCATTATACATGAGGGGGTAGCCCCATTGGTGGAAAAAAGTATCAGGTTTTGATTCGAAAGCTATGTTTTACAAGTAATTTCAGAGGGGATTAGGCAGGGTTTGAGAACTTCCGTTTGGCCAGGACGCAGGAGACAGTTTGAACTTGTAAATTCGCGAGAAAAAAAAAAAAATCAAAATATGAGGTTTACCTAGCAGGTTTGGATTACGGCTTGACGCGTTTAAATTCTTGTAGGTACAACTATGCATGCGGTATTTTATTGCATTGTGGGCACAATAGTAGGTCTGTTCCAACAAGGGGTTCTGAACTTCTGACATGTTTGGAGCTGAGTTGCCTTGGAACAAGCCAATAAAATTTATTTTGATTAAATTTTTTGGCTGGTCCTATGACAACCTAGCTCTGAAAATGTTCAGAACTCCTTGTTGGAATAGATCTACAATACTTTATGTTTAACGTAGAATTTGCTCTGCCTGCACAAAGTAAATTTACATTTTGGGAAATATCAATGCCGTACACCGTACCGTAGCATGCTATTTTGAAAAACTATTTAATTACACCCACTGCAAAAATATTTTAATTTTATTCCTGACGGCATTTCAATTCAATGTGCAGCTTTAGGGCCAATTCTGCCTTACTTTAGCGCGTCCTTATATGACCGTGAAAAGCTGGGGTTTTGTCTTTCATCTTTAAAGGCCGATGGAATAAAATAGTTGCTAGACCAGCAGCTTCTTTCCAAACAAAGCGAGGGTTGGCTCATGGTGGTGGTGGCTGGTAGACCGTCAGAAGGGAAAGAACAGAGGCGCTGGTGAATTCGTGAGAGTGATTATTTTGGTTGCTTGAAACTATTTTTAGCTTTTTTCCTCTTTGATGTAATTTGCAACGATATTTTCCTTCGAGGTATACGTACTCTACGTAAGTCGTCTCAGTATACCTTGAATTCTAGCTTGTGTTGGTACACCCTGATATTTTTTCATTCCAATATCCAATGTCAATTTAAACACTTTAGTTACGATAAATATCTTTAAACCCTACGGAATACCAGACAAAAGCCCCTAAGCCCAAGCTATCTAAAAAGACAGCCCCCATCCGCATCCCCCGATTTCCCAGGTGGTGCTCAAAAAGTTTTGATGGTGCCCAGCGGGTGCCTTAATTTGGCGTAAGAAAAATGTCAAAATTCCACCAATGGAGGACTGGCCTGAAGTTAGCCCCCCTTTAGGGGGCCCTGTCTTAAATCGGGTGCCCTGATTTAAGACGAGTTTGGTCGCGGGGGGCCACCAACGGGAGGTTAACTTCAATGAACCCTTTTAAACAGCGATTTCACGGAGATGGCTCAGTTAAGATGCGTTCACACCGAAATGTTCAGCGACAATTTGCCTCTGGTCATAAGTTTTAAGTGTCAGACATACATTTCTTGACCGTATTTCCTCAGATGAACTCAGACGAACTCAGATGAAAATTTCTAGAAGTTCGGGTTTACAACAAGGAAATTAGGGTCTGACAGTAAATTTCAAGCAAGGTGGACATACACGAGCAGATATCAGCGGCAGATTTCATATTTTTGACAGATATCGGGGGTGAAAATTTGCTCGTTAGTGGGCAATAAACGATGACAGATCTACAAAGATCTGCCGAACTATATCGGTGGGAGTTCAAATCTGTCATAATGTGGTCTGTGGTCCCCCACGAACCTACCGATTTCTCATGAGAGATATCTATGGGACACAGATATGCCGATTTTGACTCGGGCGTTACCCCTTAACACAGACACGTTGATACCGGCTGACTCGCAGCATACATGGGGACATAAGTTTGCGGGGCTGGTTTGGTACGTGGATTCAGCCCCCGAAACCAAATGCTTGAATCTGTGACCCACAGATTTACACTAAATTGTGAATATGGTGATGGGGGGGGGGACCTTTCTAGTAGATCATTGGCGGGGAACACCTTCTCACTCTAAGCCACTGCTGGTGGGGGGAATCTCGATAGCCTTGGAGTCGATGACTTCCGGAGTCTGAGACCCTTGATGACCCTCGGTGACGGTAATAACTACTTGATCCGGAAACCAGGATTGTGCCTTCTTCCCGCCCCTGGCTTCATGCCCTGAGTGGCGCGTTGTTGATCAGGAACCCACTACCTCAACCTAGAAACTGTCTTTTCGGACTGAAAACTATAAATGTAGCCTCGAAGCCGACATATAGTCCAATAAATGCAATATACCTGTTAGGCATGGGCCGCCATGTACTTTAAAAGGCAATGAAAATAGTTACATCCTCCGAAAAAAGTTATTTTTGTTACGTAAGGTAACTCCAAAGAAAATGCTCACGTTTTTCCAAGTAAGGGTTATCTGATCTAGCGTTACCCATTCGCACAAAATTCTGTATTTGGGCAGTTCATTTCCACCCGTCCTCTCTGTATTAAATCATAATGCTAAGGGAGAAGACGGGTAGAAATGAATTGTCCCGTTGCATTTTAAAGCAAATGGAAAACGCTATGAGCAACAGGACGAATTTCACTGGCCAGTCAGTAGATCAGTACATCCCACGATACTGCCACTGGTCAAACATCCCTTCCTTAACCCGAGATCTTTCTGTACATAAAAAAGACTAAGACTGTACTACAAAAAACAACAAGACATGAATCCTCGATTCTTCGTTGGGGAAGCCCTGACCAAATGGTGTGAGTTAACGTCGGAGGGACTAGGGAGGGCATCTTTTTCTAGCAGCAACATGAGTCTGACTTGGTTTGGTAATTCAATATTTGTACGAAAAAGAAAAAGAACGCAAGGCAGAAGGCAATGACTCGAGAGTTCTAGAATCTGAATAATCGGGTAGAACAGAACTCAAAATCACAGCAATAAAACAGCAAGAGAAGACCTGCTGAGCGGCTTCAATTTCATTTTTTGTAAACCACTCCACAAGTTCCTCAGTAGGATCACACGTTTGTTTACACGACCAACAAGGAAGGGGACCAGGAACTAAAGGACTGTGGCATGACAATGACGTGAAGAACAAGAAATACTTTGGTGACAGCGATTTTGAAGAGCTTACCGATTCGAGGCATTGTTGGGACGAATCACTTTTGGCATTATCTAAACAACCCATTATAGACGAAAATAGCGAAAAAACATTACTCAACTTAATTATATTAACGAATATTTACAAATTAATCTTGGGGATGTCGGCAGCATTTGATTGATAAGTCTCGGTCTCGTTATCTGGTTGACTTTGACAGTGAGCTTGGCGCTATGAAATGTGGACGAGAACGACTGGTACGACGAAAATAAAGATAGAAGCGAAGAAACTTCCTAGAAGACTGCAATTTTAGAGGCACTCTGCAAAGGGGGAAAACATGAAAGACGACGCCACACGAAGCTATTAAGCCATGATTTATTTGCGAAAAAAGCACCGAAATTGAAAATAAAACAACTAAAATGTGTCTGGTTTTCGACAAGCTCGATGACGTCAAGACGTCATTTGATAAGATCCACCACACGCTTGGATTTTCTGTATGGTTGATAAAAGGCGTGTTGTACGTTCTTTATACGGTGTACACTTGTCGGCGTAGTTTGAAGGAAAGACTCAGAATGTTCGCCATAAGAGGGTCAGGAAAGGATTCGAACGAGATGGAAGCCCGACTTGCCAAGCAGAACGTCTTGAAAAACGTCGCCTTCTTTGCGATGGTTGTTCTGACAATCCGAGCCTGTAAGTCCCTAATGCAAGCTTCTTGACGCCTCTAGCCATTTTCTCCCTTACTTGGAATCATTCGGTACTCAAGAACTATGGAACTCAGGGACAGAGCTTTCTGGGCGCGGTGAAAAAAGAAGAAGATAGAACAATACGACGGTCTGGCTGTAGGTAGTTGAAAGCAAGAGCATCACCCGTTGAGCATAATTCAGCATTAAAAGCACTTTGTCGCCAAATGGTTCATTGGATTTAGAAGAAGCAAGCTCACAGTTTCTCCCTTCTTTTTCTTATTACTGACCGATGAGTTTTTGAGAATCGAAAATTTGTGGTTTTCTCGGTGATGGCGGCTGGTCGACCCACCTAATGGGAAGTAGCATGATATACTCCCGAGGGCAGTGGTTTAGATGGTTTTGAGGCTTAAAAATGACACAAGTAGTGATTGTCACGATTTTCACCACAAAAACGTCTATTCGTGGTTTTTGGAATGAGTACCCAAAATATTTGGTCAATTTTGAGTTTCATTGAGTTTTCTATTTCTATGAAATTCGGCTCTGGGACTGAGCATTTCCAAAACGAGTGGAAATGAAGTAATAGGTGGTTCTTACCGAACACAACGCGGCAGTGGTAAACTAGAATTCTGTAAGGATTTCCTTTGAATTTCTCAGGTTTTTACCTTCTGAAAACACCTTAATATAACCAAAAAGTTGTATTTTCAAAATTCGGATTTTCTGGCCTTCGGAACATTTCCCGGGGCTCCTAAGTCCCGAAGGAAAAATAATCATGATTCGATGGTCCCTACCTACTATCAAGAAAAAAATTGGGATCAAAATCAGAGTTTACACAGCCGTCTCCTCATCTTGTAAGTTCAATACCCAGATGTAGGTATTTTAGCGCCACTATTTCCTCGGAGAGAATGTATTTCTTTCAAAACGTACTCCTCAGGAAATTCACGGATTGTCTCTTCTCCACCTTCACCAAAATTATTTATAAGACTTGATCCTTGTTGACTTCCTCAACAACTCCAATCCCATAGCCAACTCTACATATGTTGCATGCTACAGGTTGGTAGGAAACGTTGATAACTCCCGAACAAAGGAAAACAAGCATTTTCGAGAGCTATTCTAAACACTCCAGAATGACTGTTGAAATGATCTCGTAACATAATTATTGAGGAGCTTTTGGTGCGAAACTCGGACGCGCACTCATTAATTGTGGGAAGGGGCGGGGTGGCCAAAAAGTAAAAATTCCACGAGGTAACCACACTTTGTTTCGTCAACACTCTTAAATTTCTTAAATTTCTCGGATTTCGCTCTCTAAAAACCAATTTTGTCTCGCAAAAACCCCATTTTGACGTTTCTTGCCAGTTTTTCACCTCAAAGCTGCCAATAAAATCACCCAAGTGACATTAAATTTCTTGTTTTCTGCGAATAAATTTAATCCCTACGAAATAAGTCATTACCGCGTACTTAACATAATGGGATAATGGCCGGGGGGATGTACTTGTTTGCCCTAGTTTTTCCGCGAGCGTCCAGTCCGCGCGGCAGTTCGCGTTCGGTGTGGCGAGGCCTTAGTTACAGAATGGGGGGGAGGGGCTGGTCTTTTTCTAGAAATTAAAAATAACGGTAAAATCTAAATGGGACAGTGAAATCGACCTTTCTCTGCGATTCACCCAGCTTCAGTCCATGCCAAACAAAGAAAACAAAGCGGGAATAGGGGCAATTTGATTAAGCCGCGTTCACTAACCATAATTATGCTATGCGAGAACTTTACGAGTGGGCCAAACCCGGGAAATAGGTTTTTTAGGTTAATGGGGAGTTGTACATGTGTTTCCTCGACCCCCTCCAATCATACCTCGCCTACTCGGCATTGCGTAAATTATCGCCGTATTTTTGCACCAATCCTGGATTTCAAGGTCTCATTTAAATCTTCAGGAAATTCCGCACAACCGTACGATCTTGCTTTCCTAAACAAGTCGTCGAACGATTGTGAATTTTCAAGGTAAACGTTTATGTGCGTTTGACAGTTAATTTGGGGGTGAAATTGTGAAAAAAGAAGATCGTACGGTTGTGAGGAATTTCCTGAAGATTTAAATGAGACCTTGAAATCCAGGATTGGCGCAGAAATACAGCGATAATTTACGTAACGCCGAGTAGGCGAGTCTGATTGGAGGGGGGGGGGTCGAAGAAACACATGTACAATCCCCCTTAAGGCGGCTACACATTATATCGCGTAATGTCATAACACGAAACATAAAAAATGTTTCGGCTTGTTTCGTCGGTAATGTATCGTGTTATGGATCTGTCGCATCCACTTGGCGAAATTGTCCACTTCATGAAATGCATGTCCGTTTCACGAAGTGGCTCCACTTGCCGTAATTTTAAAAAATTACGTCGTCTGGACAAAAAAATGTCCATTTCTTGAAAAGGAAATCGCGTTTGTCCTGTTGCTGAAATTAAGTTTCCTTACTGCAAGTGGATGCACAACGTCATTTTTTAGCGGGTTTTTGAGTGCTCAGTAAAATGACCTTTTTAAATAAAAAACAACTTGTCTCAGCTTTTGAGGTTCCTCACTCATCCATTTCACGAAAAGGATAATGTTTTGCATCCTCTAGCAGTAAAGAAGCTTGATTTCTGCTACTGGACAAACACGATTTTGAATTAAGGCGTCCAGATGTCGTAATTTTTTGAAGTTACGGCAAGTGGAGCCACTTCGTGAAATGGACGTCCATTTCGTATAATTCTATACCAAAAAAGCAATATGTTTTTCTTAGAAATATGTAAATTTCATTCGTATGTTTGAAAAAATTAATGAAATACACATATTGCTTTTTCGTTTGATAAAAATTTCAACATTATGCTACGTATTTTTTATTTTTTGAATGAAGGCGTGGCCACACATGTGTCCATGTTGGCCTAATACTTTCCTATATTAATCAATTTCTAGCATTGCCTAAGAACCCCTTGACCTTGAAGGCTTGAGCCTTTTAGCATCATTGGGAGAGTTCCTTAATTCAGCAGATGAGTTAAAATTCCATCGTGATTGAGCCTTCCATCACATTTATCATGTGTTAGTTTTGTAACCTAATCCATCGATCCAGTTCGTGTTCGATGAATTTAAGAACACGCCCATTCATATTGAAAAATAATACGAGAGTTAGATTTATTGAATATTCCTATAATCATCTCTATTTTGTTTCAGCGTCTTTATTTATCAAACATATTTAACGGGATGGGAGTGACATCGAAACTCGTACCTGCGTACATATCTAGTTGTGAGGACCGCTGAGCGTGAAGAGTGGAAATAAATGTAGTATGTGGCTGCTGTTGTAAATTAATAGTGTTAACTTCACTTTTGTGTTCACGTGAAAGCTGTTGAACATTTTTGTTAATTAAACTAATATATTATTTTTTCTAATTATAAAGTGTTCCCGGAACGTATTGGCGAAAGTGGGTTCTGTAACTTCTGTAAGTGCCGAATCAGTGTAATTCGTAATTCTCACAAAATTATTGTTTTGAAGGACCCTAACCCGCGAAATTTCTTTTTGGGTTGAGTCAAATCCGCGAATAAAATGAATTAATTTTTGAATGTGTAAATCAATTACGTGGCTAAGGGTCCCTGAATTTGAAATTTTGTTTTTTTTTTCTAGCTTTTTCCATTTTTATAAAATTCTGCTCCAGAGCAATTCATTTCCACCAGTCTTCTCCATTAACATATTAATTCAGACATACATTAATTCAGAAAGGACGAGTGGTAATGAACTGCTCTAGAGCGGAATTATATGCAAATGGAAAGAGCTATTAGTCATACTCTTAATACGATCCATCTTAAAACTCTCCAAAGAAACTCGGAACTATAAAGCTTGCAATATTGCCCTAAAATCTCATTTTAGAGGCAATTTATTATTTGACAATTCTGAATTCACGTTGATGGAAATTTCACACTGTGTGGCGAACTTGGGCCCTTCCTCAGCAATCTCGCTTAGAAAACATTTTTGGCGGGTTTGGCTTGCCAAACAATCAATTCTACAGATTTTTGTTGCCTCGCGAGATTGCCTCATTTAAAAGAAACAAGTTCACGGATTTTTGCACAAAAACCATTTTTGTATCTGGCAAAAAGTGGCTACACTGTCAAAGAGGGTGTTACCTACTCAGACAAAACTGGGCAGAGTCTGTCTGGGAGAACAAATGAGCGACGAGAAAACACACAAAGCAAGCAAACGCACGAAACTCGCCGGGTGGTCCCCAAAGCCTTATCGCTTAATAAAGAACCACCGATAGGGAAACGCCTCCCTCCAAGCATTCCGAAGGTATGTGAAGGAGAGAAGGTAGGTCAACCAAAGGAGGTAAGACACTCACCAGGAACAGTACAGTCGGACGGTAGCAAACCGGTGATGGAAGAAGATAGATCAGACAAAACATCATGCACGAGGGAAAAAGCCACCATCGAAAAGGCAGGCGCGGGACAAAATCAAGACCTCCCGGATACCCCTAAACTGTCAAGATCTCCAAACATCAAATCAGTTGAGTGTATGCCCCCCCCCCTCAACCCCAAGAGGGCAATCAAGAAACTCCAGTGGAGAAAATAGACCGGCGAGAGTTGGAGAGTCTATCGCCTCCGTCGAAAACATCAGCAGAAATGATGCCTCCACCCAAACCACAGAGACCCTTTATCCACGCCAGAACCATCCGAGTCGAGGATCTTGAAAGTTCTCTGATAGACAGTGCCAAAGCGCTGGCCACGCCTCTCGAAGACGCTGGCGGAGACTCTGGCACGGCAAGGACTCCAGTAAACGATGCAGAAACATCTCCAAGCCTCAGTAGCTCCCAGGAATGGGAAGAGGCTGTGAACCGAAAGAGAAAAAAGAAACGCAAACCGGGGGGAGGGGAGAAAGAATGAGCAAGAAAGCCCCCAAGGGATGGAATGGATGGAACCTCTCAAGAGCAAGGGAACGAAGGAAAAGAAAAAGAGGAGCCACCAAGTACTGCAGTATAACTAATAATATATATATTTTTAAAAAAATCACATGATTTACAATTGGATAGTTATAGTTTTAATTATAATTTATTGGATAAGTATTCACACGATTCACAATTATTCCACATTGTTGGAAAACACTATTGTTAACGTACATTGTTCACTTTGTAAGCCAAACTGTATGTGCGCCCGATGTGGCGTACATAGGCGAGGTATCTCGAACATGATAATAGTGACTGCAAGACGCGTTAAATCCAAATGACCACCAACTTCAGAGCCGGAAGAAATGTATTCCTGCAATGGAACCCTCGAGGTGTCCACTGCAGAGCTGACGAACTTAGATTCCTAGTTAACAGATACCAGCCACTCGTAATAGCGATTCAGGAGACACACTTCTCGACAAGTAAACGGTATGACATCAGGGGGTACTTACTGTACAGTAGAGAAGTCGATATTAGGCGAGGAGGTCACAGGCACGGCGGAGTCGCGCTGTACATCAGTGAACGACTGCAGTCGACAAGGCTTACTACGCCTGACAACGTCCAAGCGGTGGCAGTCCAGGTAGGTGCACCTATTAAAATGACGATATGTTCGCTCTATCTACCGGATTCGACATGGAACATGGATGATCTGATTCAATTAATTCGGGGGCTTCCAGCTCCACTTGTGATTATGGGGGATGTGAACGCGCATGACTCGGCATGGGGATCACGATCCACTACAACATCGGGGAGAATACTGTACAGAATTATTGACGATGCCAACCTTGTCATCCTGAACAACGGAGCAGCAACTCATTTCACGTCAAGCTCTGGATTGTTTGATGCAATAGACATATCCCTATGCAGCCCATCGCTTGCAAGTTCGTTCGAGTGGAGTGTATGTAATGACCTGCACCACTCGGATCACTTCCCGTTGATTGTTAGGCACGACTCCTCCCGTCAATATGACCCTGAAAGGGGCCCGAGATGGAATCTTCGCAAAGCAGACTGGGAGAAATACCAAAGCTACAGCAGAGCCTGTGATCTGACAAGGAATCCAGAGGCCGACGTTGCCACCTTCACGAGTAATATAATCGCAGCAGCAAAAGAGTCGATACCCCGCCAGTCAAAGAAACCCACGCGGCGACTTGTGCCTTGGTGGACAGACGAAATTAAAGAAGCGAATAGAGAGAAGAAAAGAGCGTTGTACCACCTTAAAAGAAACCCGTCACTCGAAAATCTCATTGACTTCAAGAGGAAACGAGCCAAGGAGCGAAGGCTGAAGTGCGAAGCAAAGACCAAATCGTGGGACGATTACATAAATTCCATTACGTCAAAAGAACCGGCAGGTGAAGTCTGGAGGAAGATACGATCACTCAAAGGATCGTCACCAATCTCTTGGCCCTCTGCGATCCGCGAGGCGAATGGCGATATTCTGGAGGGGCCGCGCACCGTGGCGAATCGCCTGGCCGACTATTACCATCGCGTGTCTGCCGATATCCACTATTCAGAGATATTTCAGGAAGAAAAAAGGCGTATCGAAACGGAGAACATCGACTTTGGAACTGATCCCATTGACGATTATAACTCCCTTTTCACGGCAGTTGAACTCGAAAAGGTATTAAAGGGCCTTAAGACTGGGAAATCCCCTGGTATCGATGACGTCCCATACGAACTCATCACGCACCTACCACACGCCGCCAAGGAGCGGCTACTCGACCTGTATAACCTGCTATGGAGAACGGGAGTGTATCCGAAAGCGTGGAAACAGGCGGTCGTGATACCAATCCGTAAGCCCGGGAAGGATCCACAGTTGGTTGAGAGCTACCGTCCTATAGCGCTCACATGTTGTCTGGGAAAAATCTTTGAGTCCCTGGTTAATTATAGGCTTGTAACAAGTTTAGAAAGGCGGGAACTCCTTGACAAGTATCAGGCAGGCTTTCGGAAAGATCGATCCACGATTGACCTATTGCTGTACCTTGAGACTTTCCTGCAAAACGCATTTCTTGAAAGAAGCCACGTAACTCCGGTATTCTTTGACGTAAAAAGCGCGTTCGACCGAGTTTGGCGCAGAGGAGCCTTGGAACAACTGAAGGAATGAGGCTTTGGAGGGAATCTCTGCAGGGTGGTGAAAGACTTCCTGCAGGATAGACGCTTTAGAGTCAGAATAGGTAACACACTTTCAGACATAAGGTGTCAAGAGAATGGGGTGCCGCAGGGCTCCGTCCTTAGTGTCACCGTATTCCTGATTGCTATGAACAGGCATTGGGCGGCTTGCCCCCCTCAGTAAAAATCTCGCTCTATGCAGACGACGTAGCTATATTTGCCGACCAAGTCCAGATTGACGTTGTTCAGGAAGCAATCAACACCCTTGCGGCGAAAAGCGGTCTGTGTTTTTCAGCGCAGAAAACGAAGGCGATTCATTTCTGTCGGCTGAGGAGGCCCCATGACCTTCCACTGTTGACTCTAGAAGGGGAAAACATTGAATATGTCGACAGCCACAAGTTCCTAGGGCTTAGATTTGATAAGGAACTTCGGTGGAAGGAGCACATCTCGGGGCTGAACGAGAGGTGCAAACGAGACTTAAACCTATTAAAGACCATTGGGAAACATAAATGGAGCTCTCGTTCGGACTTGCTGCTAAGGATCTTAGATGCAACCATTCGTGCCAAGATGGATTATGGGACAGTAGTCTATGCGTCAGCTAGAAAATCGTGGCTTAAACAACTTGACACTACTTACCAAAGCGGTATTAGAATAGCCCTGGGTGCCTTCCGAACAACACCTGTAGATGCGCTGTATGTTCTGTCATCCAGGGTACCCCTGGAGTTACGTCGTCGGCAGCTGTCGCTTCAATACGCAGCATCCCTAAGGGAGAAGCCGTGGCACTTTCTCAGTGATCTGGCGCACGGACACATGTTTGAAACATATTCAAATTTACCAACACGTACCCGCCCCTTCTTTGTCAGGGTCCGGCAGCTTCTGGGCGAGATGGGTTGTGAGCTCTCCGAGCTCTGCTGCCTTCAAGCGTCGCCTGCGAGCGCATGGGAACTATCGTTACCTGGTTTCAGAAAAGTGGCTCTTGCTAGTCGCAACGATCGTGACATGAACGAAAATGCGCTTGTCTGGGCAGAAAAGAAGTACCCTGGAGCGTTGCACATCTATACTGTTGGGCACAGATCCGATGCTGGCGCATGTAGCATATGCTACGTCAGAGAGCATCGCTCATGGTTCTCTCCGCTGCCCGATGATGCTTCGCAGCATACTGCGGACTTGTACGCAATACTAGGGGCACTGGACTACGCAGTTAATCACGCAAGTTCCCATGCGGTTGTGCATTCAACTTCCACAATGGCTTAGCTGTCCAACTCGAGTTCAACAGGGATAAGCTAGTCCAACGAATAGCATCAAAAATAGTAGACTGTCAATAACGGAAAAACGATTACTTTTCTATTCGTATCGGCCAGTATGGAGAAACTGGATGAACTAGCAGACGCTGAAGTTAAGGCCTTAGTAGCATCGGCCGTTAACCATCGACCAAAGACACCTGCTCCGATTCGACTCGTTGATGAGAAACGAAGGCTGTTCGAAGTTATCAAACGTTGCTGGCAAGATCGCTGGGACAGGTCAACGAGTCTGCTGAAGCAAACAATCAAGATTGCAGATCAAGAAAGCAGAAGACAGAAACACACGTGTTAACCAGGAGGGAGGAAGTCATCATAAACAGGTTAAGGTTAGGCCACACCAGGCTGACCCACGGGTACCATCTGACAAGAGAGCGAAGGCCTCTATGCACAAGGTGTGATGAACGAACTACACTCACCGTGCAACACGTTCTCGCGGAATGCCCGGTGTATGGAGTAAACTGGAGTAGCCGTAGTTTTCAAAACATCGAACTGGGTGACCTGTTGGCACCGGGAAGTCGCCATCTTGGGGAAGTCCTGGAGTTCCTGCGGAAAGCGGGCGTCCATAGGCATATATGAAAAAGAGCTCGGATTACAAACGAATTAAAACAGGAATAAAACAGAAGTAGAGACAACGAGTGAAAGAACTGTGTATGCCAGATGACGGGCCAATGACCTTGCAGTCGACGCCCTGGGGAGGAGGTTTTAGTGGGTAGGCCCGGACACGGGGAGTCCCACACTCCGTGCGTAACTGGCATTTCCTCCTCCCTCTCCAAAAAAAACAAAAAAAAAACACCATTTTTTCGGTTCTGGCTCACTAAATAAAACAGTTGCTCGCCAAAGAACCATTTTCGCGGGTCTAACACTTTGAACGGTGGGGGGAGGGGTAATAGCTAATTCGTGGCAAAAATATTGATAAATCCTGGTTCTCGGTTAAAATGGAGAAAAAGGGCTAATTGGTGGCTAAAATTGAAAATGTGGGCCCTTCCGCAGCTAAAATGGAGAAGGATGCGTTCAACCGTGATAAAATTTAAGGCCCCGCCACACCGAACGCGGACTGGTCCGCACGCGGAAAAACTGTGGTAACGGGGTATACCTCACCCACGTTGTCATGGCTTTTTAGCGAGCGGACCAGTCCGCGCTGCAGTTCGCATTCGGTGTGGCGAGGCCTTAACATTTAGAAAACGCCGATTCGCGGATAAAATTGAGAAGACTGGAAAAATCGCGCGTTCGTCGCTTTTGATCCAGGAGTCGGCAGCTTCACTTCAGAATTTACAAGTCAGACGCATTCCAATGCCTGTTGTTGGCTTGAATTCGGGGGGGTTGAATCCCCGGAAAGAAAACTCGGTAGTTCATCAACTCAGAACTCGGGAAATCGTCAATTCGACGCCAGACAGCAGACACTGATTAGCGCAGATAAAGAAAGGGTCGTTAACCTTCAAATCACATCTCTGCTGGAAAACTGTCGTTGTTGCATTCCGAATTGTCCGTCCATAACTAACAATTTTTCTCCCGGTAGATGATATTTATGGAAATAAACTTGGATTTTTCGTCTCGTATAGACGAATGGCTCCTTGTCAGAAACTCGAAGGCCTGTAAGCTGTCAAGTTATAGTCTTCAACAAGACCAATAATTCATGACCTTAGGAAAGGGCAGTTTTCTGAGAAGATCGCATGATGTCTGGCACTCAAAGGGCTCGCAAAATTGAGATTTTTACGGAGCCAAAAATGTATAAAATAGTTTTTTGGAGAGCCAAACCTGTGAAATGGATCATTTTGATTAGGTAACCCCACGAAATTGGGTTTTTAGCAAGCCCAATACCCACGAAGTTGGGTTTTGAGCAATAAGCGCCCCAAATCCACAAGATTGATGGGTTAACAGCAAGCCCAAAACCCACGAAATTGGGGCTTTACCTAGTTCTTCAACTTGACAACACCGCGAAATTAGCGTTTTAGTGAGTGTCCGCAAAATCGTTTTAATAAGGCAGAATCGCGAAAATGCTTTGATTACTCGGCTAAAACCACGTAATCGGGGTGAAAATCCGAGAAATTTTATTTTTTAGTGAGCCAGACACGCAAAAAGGTTTTTTTGGTGAAAAAAAATACACAGAAGTTTGCAATTAGGCAACCCCTCGAAATTGAGTTTTCAGTAACAAACAGCCGCGAAATTGGGGTTTCTGTGAGCCAGAACAGTGAAAATGTTTTTAGCGAGAAAAATCCGCAGACTTGTTTTTAAAGGGCGTAATCAGCGAAAATGTTTTTCAAGTGAGTCAAACCTGCAAAAATGGGTTTTTTAGTGCGCAAAATCCGCGAGGTTGGTCTCTTCTTATAACGCCACCCCGTGAAATTGGTTTATCAGCAACAAATATTGGGGAAATTGTTTGAGCGAAATTCGGGAAGGAGATTTTAGTAAGCCAGACCCCGATTTTTTTTTTTTTTTTTTTTTGCGAGAAAAATAAAGTAAGTAGGTACCTATTTTGAGAAAAAAAAAAGAATTAGGGAACCCCGCGAAGCCGGTGGGGACACTATGATTTGTACGTTTTGATGGTGTGTATTATCTAGGGGTGGGTAGCTGCTCCAGTTCGGCTTCGATTTCGAGACAAGTGGAGGGCAACTGCTCTTCTCTGGCTATACCCCATGGTTCACGTCTAAAAGTGGAAAAAGGTGTAGCCAGGCCAGTGGGCGAATTTTACGTCGATATTTCCCACAAATTAGAAAAATTTACTTTAAATTACCCTTTACCCGAGTTATAGAGCAATAATCCCGTTTTTCTATGTAACCCTACATCCCTGCGAAATGCAGACTCTTCAATTTTGTACTAGAATAAATAGTCTTGGAAAATAGAAAGACAGTCAGTCGATTGGTGTAACGCGTAGAGATAACTTGTGCGGAAAAATAAAATAAAGTTTTTTAAAAACCATTTTTGTCGTTCGGACCATTTAACTGGCGCCCGATTGCAGGAACTGGCTAAAAGTGTGAGTGAAAATTCGGCAACTTTTTGTGAAAGAAAAGTTAAGACTAGTTATACGGCGTGACCAATTGTCCCACCGTCTCTCGGAAATTCAAAAAGCATCCTCTTTCGGATCTTTAGTGTGACCAGTTGTCCCACAGTTTTCGGGAACTCTAGTTGAAGTGTGATCGTTCCCACTTTCGCCGCCTTCACCACCGAAAAAGCCAAAAAGAACAACCATTTTTGGACGATATAATCGTTTATTCGGATAACTTAGAGGAACACAAAAAACACCTAAAGAAAGTTTTCGAACTACTTCAAAACCACAACCTTAAGATACAGCTTGATAAAACCGAATTCTTCAAAAAAGAACTCGCCTACCTCGGCCATATTGTGTCTGAGAAAGGTATTCAACCAAACCCCGCCAAACTAGAAGCTATTGCAAACTTTCCAAATCCAACGAATCAAAAACAAATAAAACAATTCCTTGAATTAACTGGCTACTACAGAAAAATGATTAGAAACTATGCAAAAATTGCCAGACCTTTAACCTCGTTACTACGAAATGACTCCACTATTGATGCTTCAAACCCCGAATTTCTTAATGCAATTAATACTCTAAAATCTTTACTTCAAAACAATCCTATTTTGCAGCCACCAGATTTTAATAAACCCTTTTTATTGACTACAGACGCTTCTAATTATGCTATAGGAGCAGTCTTATCCCAAAATGTTAACGGAAAAGATCTACCAATCTCTTATGCGTCCCGAACCCTGAATTCGAGTGAAGAAAGATTAATTACAATAGAAAAAGAACTTTTAGCAATTGTATGGGCATGCAAATACTTTAGACCTTATATTTACGGAAGACGCTTTACCATCCAAACAGATCATAAACCTTTACAGTATCTTCATAACATGAAAGAACCCAGCGCTAAGATGCTGCGGTGGAAATGCCAACTGGCAGACTATGATTTTGATATAAAGTACGTCCTAGGAAAAACGAATTACGTAGCAGACGCATTATCCAGAAATCCCGTTCAAAATTTAAATGCAATCGAAAATGACGAAATAAACCCAGATGAAGTTTTAAATCAATTTTTAAATGAGACCCAAAATAGTGTAAATTTTCCAAATTCAGTTGAATCCTTAATCTCACATCCAAATTATGAAAACCAACCTAACGAAATTAAAGACGATGATAGTTTAGCTACCATCCATTCACAGTTAAGCTCCTCAGGAAATATAGTTCTTGTTGATGACTCGTTAAAATGTGTAAATGTAGAAAAATCCCAAATCGTAATTCAAAGAGGAAAACCCATGCTCAATAATAACGTCGGTCTATTTCATTCCACAAAGAGAAGATTAGTATGGAATACCGCTTGGCCTTATCATTCTGACTTGGAAAAATACTGTTTAGAATTTTTGGAACCAAATAAAACGTATGGAGTTTATTGCTCTGATAAGAATTTAAAATTAGAGGACGAAGTCCTAGATCAAGTATTCCTCAAGTTTCAAAATATTGTTGAAGAAAAATTTCCCACCGTTAGAATAAAAAGATACAAAAAACTTAATATAGACGTTGAAGAAAAGGACGATAGATTAGATTTAATTACAGATCAACACATAGGCAAAACTAGTCATAGAGGAATTAATGACGTATATAACAACTTAAGAAAGAAATACTATTGGCCTGGCATGCTAACAGACAATGCAAATTGATATTCTCTTTTATAATAATGCCGCTCTATTGACACTTATTGATTGCTTTTCGAAAAAATTATTTGCTTATAAAATTAACAGTAAAAATGCAGTAGAAATAGTAAACAAACTTAAAGAATACCTCAGTTTATTTCCAGCCCCCTTAGAAATCCAAGCAGATAATGGAGGAGAATTTGCCAATGAAACTCTCAAAAATTTCCTTCAATATAATAATATAAATCTTCACCTTACAACTCCTAACTATCATAATTCTAATGGATTAATTAAAATGGCTCATTCAACTCTTGTAGAAATCATGAATATTATAAAAACACAAGACACTGACATATCACTTATCTAGCTAGCACTCATTGCATACAATAATACTCCTAACACTAATTTGAAACTAACACCAAATGAAATCACTTTCGGAATAACACAGCCTACAGAAATTAAAAATGACTTCATTCTTGAACAAAAAACCAACGAATATCACAGAGAAACAGCCCTTATTCATCAAGCCATAAAAGACTTAATTGAAAAAGAGAAAGAAAACAGAACCGAAACCCTTAATCAAAATCGTGAAAAAGTAAATATACCAGACGGTAATATCTTTCTCAAAACCTACGTTCGTAATAAAGCTAAAGATAAATATAAGAAAGTACAATATGATAAAGGTGCAAATACTGTTAACTTAGGAAGAAAAAATGTTAAAATACACCCCAGTCAAATCAAAAGACCTAGAAGATTTGAAGACCACTCAAATCAGAAAATTTCCTTCCAGGATAATTATGAAGAATCCAATCAAAATTCTCTTAATGATACTTCTTCTCAACCAGGACCCAGCTCACGCTTATAAAATAACTAATCTATCTAATGGACCTGGAATTATTCCAATTAAAATTCAAAATTCATACATCCTAAAAGATTATTTTACTTTTGTTCATGCCATTAATTTAACCTTGATTCAAGAAGAATTAAATTCCATTCTCAATTCACTTGACCATGTTGTGTATGATAATTCAATCAAAAATTCTTATGTAGAATCATTAAAAGCTCAAACGATGGCCACTCAGCATAGTTTAATAAAGTCCCGTTTAGAATATGCCCAAAATAAATTAGATCATGTTTTCTCCAACGCTGTGTATTCCAATAGACCTAAAAGAGGCCTAATTAATGCTCTTGGTTCTGCTATATCATGGTTGACCGGTAACATGGATGCCAACGATAAAAGACGCTATGACGAAGTAATCCATAAGTTAGAAATAAATAATTATCATTTAGAGCATAACGTTGAAAACCAGTTATCTGTCAATGAAAAACTTATTGACGCTTTTAACAAAGATCTATTAGTCATAAGAAACAATAACGCTAAAATCAAGAAAATTGTAGATAGTAATATTAGTAGCGTAATTGAAAATAACCAGCATTTTATGATAATATATGTAACAATTGCCTTACTAACACTTAGGATTAATGATATCGACTCCTCACTTGAATTTTGCAAGCGTAATATTATTCATGAAAGTATAATCTCAAAAAAGGAATTAGCACGCATCTCAGAAGACAACCCTAGAAATAAAATCATATCTAAATCGCCCGAAATTCTCTGGCAAACCGGTAAAGTTCATTGTTCATTGACTCCCACTCATTTATACTACTTTGTCCAATTACCCCTAGACGTCCCGTTGACGGAAACTTATTTTCTTCTTTCTTACCCGATAGCCGAATCAGAATCAAATGTAAAAATTACGGTAGTTCATCCCCCTTTAGTGCTTAAGCAAGACCAATTACTTACAGGAAGCTGTGACTTAATCTTAGATTATTTTTACTGTACCAATGTGACACAAGTTCATAACCCTTGTATAGATAGCCTAGTGAAGAACAATAATAATAATGCATGTGTATCTTATGTTACACCTCGTCCTAAACCTTTTGTGAAATTTGTACCAATAATTAACCAATACCTTGTTTATGATACCCCATTATTATATGCTCACAGTAATCTCTCCAATTTTACAATTAATGTCAAGAAAACTGCTCTCCTACAATTTAGTGCCAACGAAACGTTAATCAATGCTGAAACAATTTATAAATATTATGAAACTTTCCCAATCACTCTTGAAAACTTCCCAGTGCATTCTACATTTTTAAACCTCAGTTTTGATGAAGTTCATAAATTAAACGTACTCATGACACCCCTTGAAGAACTAGAAGAAAATTACTCTACTTTTGACCATGTGCCAATCTTATACTCCTTTTGTATTCTGTCCCTTTGTATTATATCGCTTTTGCTAATTCTTAAATTCCAACCCTTCAATTTCAATTGTCTAAAAAGAAAAGTAAATGAACCCATTGAAGTAAACGAAACAATTGAAGTAAATTCGCCTGAAACTAATCATGCTCAATCACCCCCAAAATTTTGTGTACCCAGTATACTTTGACATGTGGAACTGCCAAACTTAAGGAGGGAGGAGTTATAGAGCAATAATCCCGTTTTTCTATGTAACCCTAGATCCCTGCGAAATGCAGACTCTTCAATTTTGTACTAGAATAAATAGTCTAGGAAAATAGAAAGACAGTCAGTCGATTGGTGTAACGCGTAGAGATAACTTGTGCGGAAAAATAAAATAAAGTTTTTTAAAAACCATTTTTGTCGTTCGGACCATTTAACTCCCGAACATCACTATACATCACCGAACATCACCCCAGGGCGTTTCAATCCTGCCGATTACTTATCAAGGCATCCCTCTGCCAAATGGAATCACCTTGAAACCGAAGAAATAGTCAATTTCCTCATCGGCCCATCTCTTCCCCGAGCCATTTGTAATGACGATGTAGTCATTATTGCTAGTAAAAAAGATCCGATCCTCAAGAAACTTAAATCGCGTTCGAAACGGGTAACGAAACTCTTTGGAAAGATTCAGATCTTGATCCGTTTAGACCTTTGAAATTGCTAATCAGTACCACTTCTGACGGGATTTTCCTCCGAGGAGATCCTATAATAGTTCCCCAGGAATTGCAACAAAAGGCCGTCTATCTCGCCCACAGAGGGGACATCAAGGTATTCACAAAACGTGAAGGCATTAAACGAGTCAAACACCAACTTCACGATGAAAATAACCAGCTAACAAGGATAGAAAAAGCTCATTCAAAATTGGTATCAAAATAATATTACGTACCTGCTATCACCCAGCTTTGGGAAGCGAAAGAAATAAAATCTGCAACCAAATTCACTCTCGCACCCATCAACCTGGCATTTCTTCAGCGACATAATTAATTCCAAAATAAAACATGCAGAATACGTATTAACAAAAGTGGAGTGAAGAGCGTCCAAGGACTGTAAGCGATCGTAAGTCGAATAAGAAATAAGAATCGGGCAAACGAAAATGGAAAATAGCAAAAGAAGATTCTTGATAGTTAATTTTCGGTTAAGTCAGCATATTTTGAAGTTCTATCTTCTATCTCTCTCCTTTTCAGAGCAGATCCCCACCAATGAGGTTTTCAGCCAATCAGAATGTAGGAGGGGAATTCGACTAGAGCGATGTCTTCTTTTCGCAGTTATAACTAAGTCATGAATCAAAAAACCTATTAGAAAAAAAATCCCCCAAGTGTCACCACCGCCCAGCCCATCGGTTAGACAGGGGTGCCCAAGCCTGCACTCATTTCTCGGGAAAAGCTTTTAGTGCGCACTAGTGCGCCCCAGAGCAGGTTCGCGAACAGACCTACTAATTTTTCCGGCCAGGGAAGTTGTGAAGGCTGACGCCATCCTTCGTTCCCAAGTGGCAAACAAAAACACATCAATCCTACCTGATTCATTCCGTCAACCGAAACGTTCGTTTCAGATACAGGTCACATTAAGACGTCTAGGGGATGAAGGAAGTGAAGGTCGGGGAGGCGCGTTGGTTTATGTGAAAGGATAGCGCTGGATTTCTGCGGTCAACTTGCAACTTCCCTTGCCTTCCGTTGGGCTATTCCCTTCACAGCTTCGCTCCAAACCACGTGATCCCCGTTACCTTCCCGTTTGTCAGTTTATCCTTCTGATTCAGCCGGCCTGTAGCTTACACCAGTATAAATAAATTAATATTTTTGTATTTAAAACTATTTTTGTGTTCGTCTCATCTATTTTTAAAGGCAATGGAGTGCCATTGTGTCACTTTTTGTATTTATCGCAAAAGTTTTTTCACGCGTACTTTCGAAGAAAATGGGTAGTTGAGTCCAGCGGTCGTTCCGAATCTGAGCTTCCGACTCTGACTACATCCGTGAAAGTGAAAGAGCGAAACCGTGAGTACACCAGGCATTTTAAAAGGGAAAATTACGACCGTTACAAATGGTTGTCAAGGTGCCGTTCCAAGGGGGAACTATTTTGTTTTCCGTGCCACGAGCGTGAAGCTAGCCTCCCTTTCCCTTTGATAAGCCCCCCATAACCTTATTGAAAACTACCCCTCAAAAAAAAAAAAACTGCCGAATGGATATTCTACGGACAGCAAACTGGACGGTAACAAAAGAAAATCGATTATCCTCATGTCTTATCAATGATAACAACCTTATCAAACGACAAGAATTACTGATAAGCCATTAAACATTATTATAAAAACACTGAAGTGCAGAAATTTGATTCCCCCTGAATAACACAATATAACTGAGTGGCAATAGTGCACCCATGTGCAACACCCATGTGGGATGATTTTGGGCGCACAAACCTTGTGCACGTATCAAGAGGATGTCTGTAAAAAGTCGCCAAGTGTCCAGGAGGGTCGTATGCTCGCACATTTGGGGGCGGGGAGAAAAATGCTCAAGGGGGCTGGGTGATAGGAGTGGATCAAATGGTACGGGACACATGTGGGAAGATTTTGGGCCAAAAAACTTTGTGCGCGTTTCATAAGGGTGTCCGTGAAAAATCGCCAAGTGTCCAGGAGGGTCGTATGCTCGCACATTTGGGGGCGGGGAGAAAAATGCTCAAGGGGGCTGGGTGATCGGAGTGGACCAAATGGTACGGGACACATGTGGGAAGATTTTGGGCCAAAAAACTTTGTGCGCGTTTCATAAGGGTGTCCGTGAAAAATCGCCAAGTGTCCAGGAGGGCCCAAAAAACGCACATTTCGTGTAGTGGAGAAAACTGCTAATGGGGGCTGGGGAAATAAGTTGACCCATGGGTACAGCCAAAGAACTTTGTGCGCACTTCAAGAGGGTGTCCGTCAAAAATCGACGAGTGTCCAGGAGGCCCATAAATCGTACATTTCGTGTCGGGGAGAAAAATGCTAGGGGTGGCTGGTGGTATGAGGTTGACCCAAGGGTACAGGACACATGTGGGAAGATTTAGAGCAAAAGAACTTTGTGCGCGTTTCATAAGGGTGTCCGTGAAAAATCGCCAAGTGTCCAGGAGGGTCGTATGCTCGCACATGTGGGACGGGGAGAAAAATGCTCAAGGGGGCTGGGTGATCGGAGTGGACCAAATAGTACGAGACCCATGTGGGAAGATTATGGGCAAAAAAACGTATGATTTATGAGGATAATCATTAACATATTTATTAACGTATTTGAAATCAAATTTCTATTTATTTTATTTACATTGGTGGATCTGAAAGAATACGTAATTTTCTGTTAGTATGTGGTGATGAGCAATTCAGACATGGCTTTTTAGGTTTTGGAATACCGCGCTTTCGATCCGCGATGGTTCATTGCCATCGTCGTCGCTGGAAAGCACGATGTCCATCTGTGACAATTTGCAAAATAGAGCACTTCTTTTAATATTTAGGGTTCTATTTAGCCATCGATATCATTTACTTACCAGCCTTTGGCGTATTTGGTTCGTCGTTGCTGACGGCGACGGCGATGGCGACGACTCGACGGGTGCGAGGTGTGGTGTTGCAACAGACGCCTCACCGGGCATGGAATGGATTCCAGGCCCGGCGAGCTGACGGCCGACTTGGTGTTGCAGGACACGTGGCGACGCGTAGGGCTCGAAGGAGGGAGATGTTCGTATGGGAACCCGACGCCCCGCCACTCACGTCGACTACGTCGCTTGAACGCTCGTTCAACATCTGGGGACAAGGAGTTATTCAATACTCATGTAATTTGTATGAAATATTCACATTGGGCAGGTACTTACATTTTGTATATTCATGTTACAGACCGCCATCTCGGCGTCTGTTAGTATTTCCAACGCCGACATTATGCAGGCGTAGTAGTGACTGAGAATGTATAAAAAGGATACATTGCTACATTACTTTTGTATTAATACTATTACAATTAATTACAAATGAGAGAGTCTGCTTGAGTGGGGGAACGTGACAGGAAATCAAGGAATGTGAATAGTATTAAAGGGCCATCCACGTAGGTTGGTAGAGGGAATTTCATTAAGCGTACTGAAAACTGAAATTAAATAATGAACTTCTCACCGATAAAGTCGGCTTCTACCCCGACCGCTAAAACCACCACGAGGGCTTTGGTTCCTATTCCGACGCCAAATTTTTTTCGAATGAAATGCTTAGGCATAGGCCAAACTATTATGGTTAGAAATGGACATGTTTCCCTGCTCAAACGTTCGCGACATTTGAAAAGCATTTTTCTCCCCGCCCCCAAATGTGCGAGCATACGACCCTCCTGGACACTTGGCGATTTTTCACGGACACCCTTATGAAACGCGCACAAAGTTTTTTGGCCCAAAATCTTCCCACATGTGTCCCGTACCATTTGGTCCACTCCGATCACCCAGCCCCCTTGAGCATTTTTCTCCCCGCCCCCAAATGTGCGAGCATATGACACTCCTGGACTCGTGTCGATTTTTCGTCGGAATGCCATTTTCTTGTCAATGCTGATGATTATTCAGTTTTAATTAGATAGTTTTGGTTTTATTCTCCGGCATCGCGTCAGTGTACCTTGAACCACTTCGTGTGCTTTTATTGTATTATTTTTGAGGCACCATTATCTGCAGTTTTGCTGCCCTTAGATATATTTCTCGTTTCACGTGAATTTGAATTTTGGCGGGCATAACCTTCCTAATTTGCATAAAAAAGGAGGCTGGAAAAGGAGGCTAACTTCACGTTCGTTTCCGTGCCTCCTTTTCGCCGTCTTCCCCGTCCCTTGGGTTTTCAAATTCTCTAGCCCTCACCCTCACTCACTCTGCCCAAAACCACCAAAATTTTGTCAGGCCCACGTTAAGGCGTCATTTGACCTCTTCCAATTCGGCAAAACGTACAGAATAAATCTGTTGCTGGACCAACAAAAAGCCCACTCGATTTCATTACATAATGAAAACTTTAAAAAAATAGGGAAGTGATCGTTCGGCTCATTGCCGCTATAATATGCTACTTGGTCAAACAGGAACAGGAATTGCCCTCAAAACGTGTTGAGCATGCAAGCCGGATTTTTGAAGTTTCAAATTTTTTTAACATTTTTGTATCAGCTGGGAGATACATGATCAGTCAACAACTTGTCCACGTTAAACAGTTTCAACAACTATTTGCTTACGACTAAATCTGGAGCTTTCCCATTCACATTCTTCCAAGTTGTACTTAAAACCACAAATCATCGTTGGGAGGGGGGGGAGTTGCGGTAAACCAACAATTGGACCCACGCTACGCTACTGGGCGGTGGACAGCAAGACTGATTGTTGATGTTGAGGGGTGGACCAATAGAAATCACGGTGAGGTGGGGTATTACATGACACAGTTTCTAACTGGTCATGGGTACTTTCGTTCCTTTCTGGCAAGGATAGGGAAAGTGGCTGACGGCCAGTGCAGATACTGCCTCATAGAGGACGACGATGTCCATCATACATTCTTTGTATGTTCGAAATGGTAGCACCCCAGGGGCGAGCTCGTTGCCCGCATCGGGGAATTATACCCGGAAACTGTGGCAACAAAAATGTTGGAAAGCAAGGAGGGCTGGGATGCCGTAAGTACCTATGTATGCGCGGTTCTCAAAGCGAAGGAGTTGAATAGAGAGTGGGAGAGGGATTAAAAAAGTAAAAGGAGGGGGCTTCATGAGTGGATAAGAAGAAGACTAGGTGGGGCCTTCAAGGGCTATAAAAGGATTGTCCTGAAGTAATACTGAAAGGTGGTCCCGGGCAGTCCTATAAAAGAGGCAGTAGGAAGGGTGTTTTAGTCGGTATACCTCCGGTGAGTCCGACACGAAGGGTGAGGAGACTCGCAGCTCGTCACTGTCAGTCCATAAAGGATTTCACCAACCTCACACCAAAAAAAAAAAAAAAAATGGAAGAGAAAATAATGAGTTCTCTAGGTTAGCAGGCCTATGAAGTTGTTGTCCTCAGACTCCTAATCTGAAAAAGTCGAACTAGCTGATAAAGAGTCGACCTAGATTACAGTTGTCCCTGATTACAGTCGACCAGTGATAAGTCGACCCATGAAGACCACCCACTACTAGGTACATTGAAGTATCAGTGACAAAGAATCAAGTAGATACTTTTTTACCCACCTCTATTTCGCAATCAGTCACGATGTTCGTCCCGGTAGTGGCGGTTCTTCTCGTGACGATTGTCTTGTGTGATTCGGTCCTGGCATTCATACCCGTCTGCTGTCCGTCAGGTCAGAATGGATGGCCCGACGCTTGCCGACCGGCTAGCGAAAGCAATGATTCAGCATCGTGGGCCGCCTACCCAACGCCTGAGGCAAGCAGAGTCGCATCAATGACAAATTCTACATACAAGCCGATCAAATGCGAGCATATGACATTTTTGGACCCTTCAGAATATGTCCTTCAGCAAGACGGTACCCTGCTAATAATAAACTCGACGGTTACGTACTCTCCCGCGGATTATTGTATTGCGGAGTACGAAGATCTAGTGGTCCCGTTCGTTTGCATGCAGCCGCCGGAAGAGCCCATCTCAGCCGCCTACCACATTGGAATGATGCTCTCTGTTCCATTTCTTTTGGCTACAATTTTTACGTACGTAATTGTAAGCCGCCTGCATAATTTACACGGGTTCTGTCTCATTTTTCACTGCTCGTCACTCACTATCAGCTACATATTTCTCATTATCATCCAACTGTACACAGATGACCTTCCTCCTGCAGTCTGCCTCACTATGGGTAAGATTCTTGTTTATGTGTACCAACGTAAAATTATATTTTATTCAGCTATACATAAATACATTTCTGTATCGATAACAATCAAAAAACTAATCTTGAGCATCAAAAGCAAATCAAAGAACAACAAAGCAGAAAAAACAAAAAAGTACAAATCGTAGAAATACATTCGGATTTTGCTGGGCTAACCATTTCGTTGACGCCCTGACAAAATAAATAATAAATACTGTACCTTATTATGGAAGAGGGAACTCCCTGTGAAATGGGTGTTAGGAATAGGGGGACCTATAGGATTTCCTTTCGGACGTCGGACCATCCTTTGAATATTTACCGAGAGTTTAAATCATCGCGAAAAACGTCTACACGTTGTAATCTTATCTTTAGACCCTAAATATGAAACGAAGAAAAAGGTAAATGTCACCTAAACGGAACCTGGGGTTTGGGTGAATTGGGAACAGATTTATTTTTAGTGCATTTCATTCAAAAAATGCACTATTGGTCTCGCCCTGATGGTCGCACATATGGGTTGTGATACTTTTTTTTCACGTTTCAGAACCCCTAGAACACGAATCCGAGGTCGGTTCGATTTGATATATATACAGGGTGTTTCAGGAGGAATGTGCAATACTTTGCCATGTTGTAGTACGCACCTGGACGCACCAAAAATACCATATGAGCATATGGTCGAAAGTGGTTACCTTACGAGATATCGGCATTTTCCTGTTTTTCACGCTCTTCGTGACTTTTTTACACAAAGAGCGGGTTCACAGCTCGCAATCCAAGTTTAGACAAAAACTAATGACTGATTCGGAAAGAGCAGAAAATGTCCTTCTCGAATCTGTCATTAGAATGGGGTTTCGGAGTTAATTTGAACATGTAATCTGCATGAAAACACAGGAAAAATGAAATGCCAAAAATAGCAGGTGAATTTCAAGGTGGCGTACGTCAGCTGTTTTATGGTCTCACGAGTGGCAAAATTGATGAAAACTTCTCCATTCGATGGCCTTTCGAATGGTGTATTACAAACCGTATTTACGTGAACCATGAGGGCAGCAGGCACGCTAGAAACAGAAAAATTTCGCTCCGGCAGCTGGCGGTCGGAAAGAGTGCATTTCATTTTGTATACGGATACCCTAAGCCGTCCCAGAAGTAGTAATGTTGAGACCATGATTTGTTTCATTAATGTTTCACCCTCCCCCGTACTGTTTCCTGCCGGGTTTGTTTAAGCTGAACTTAATGGGAATCAAAGGCTATTTCAAAATGGAATCATCATACTGAATATAATGCTTCTGGAATCAACTGGTGATTTGTAGTGATTTTTTTACCAAACCGACTCTGTTTCATTTTCATCATTTTGTTCCCCCTCAGTTGTTGCCAATAAAGGGGCCTGCGGTAAAAAGAAACACGATTTTATGATTTTGACTTTCTATACCACGGCCTAAATGTCATTCGTAGTTGATTGATATCGTTTTAACTTATGAGGTTTGACTCGATTGTCGCATGAATGAAATGCACTTTTCCCGACAGGCTGCTGTCGGAACATTTTTATTGTTTTACCAGGGGTTCCTTCCTCTTCTAAAATGATTTATTTTGACGCTGATAAAACGTTGTAACACTTTTTTAAAATTCACGAAGATCACGTGAGAGGGACGTCTCACGTCAGGTCTTGAAGTTTGTTTCTTGTGGCGTTTTGGGTATCACGAATTCATTATTTTAATTATGTTTTATTCGAAAAGTCAAATAAGACTCAAGTAGGTATCTTAGGTAAATAGGTATATGGCAGTCTTGAGCGTTTTCGAGAGCAAATTCAAATTAGAACGATTGAGGCCCTGGCAGGCTATCCGTTTGGCTGTTTGATTCCGAGGTTCCCATGAAGACCCAAATTCATTTAAAATAGAAGAAAGTAGAAACTTGAGACAAAATAGTTTCTTTCAACAGTTCACAAGAAACATCCTATCAGCCCTGTAATACAGGGTGGAACAGGATAAGTGTGACAATATATAAAAAAAAAAAAAATACAAAAAATGGATGAAAGTAGGCCTCATTTGTGATCGAAAACACCCTATGTACCATGGTCCGAAAATCAAAATCCTACGAAATATGATTTTTCTAACGTTTATTATGACTCTGCGAATAACTCAGTTTCCAGCTGACATTTTGCAACTTTTGATGACAGATTCGGAAAGAGCACATTTTTTTCTATCAGGATTAGCCATTTTCGATAAAATTCAACCATTTTCTGTGGGATCGAGAGCTGCTTAAAGTTTTGCGAATCGAGGATTTCTAATTTTTAAAAAAGTCAACCCCCACTTTTCTACACTCTGAGCGCACCGGCATCCTGTGGGTCGGAAAAACTTCCCATATACGTCCTTTTTAAAATTACTCCTTAACGTGTTTTTAGTTAATCAGTGATTTGTCTGCAGAAATAGCCATTTCTTATAAAAAAGAATGGGATTCTCTTCAAAATCGCTTGTTTCGACCCACAACATTTGAACGAGCTTTGTGATTTTTAGCATGATCGACGTCATTAAATCATCATCCAACGTTTTCCCTTGAACGGGACGGATTGAGTACGCTTGTCAAAGTCCAAAAAATGTCGCTCCCGCAGCTAGCTGTCGGGTAGAGTAGAGTGCATTTCTCTACTGCGAATTTCGACGTTTTTAGTCAATTTGCAATTATTTAGCCAGAAATTGGTATCAACAAGTAGAGTCATTAAGTGAGCTAATTTCGTCGAATAACAGCTAAACACGCCGAAATTCGCAATAGTGAAATGCACCCTTGCCGACAGCCAGCTGCCGGAGCGACAGTTTTTGATATTTTGGTAGGAGTGCGCATTTCGTTCGGTTCGAAGGAGAACTTTGGATAAGGCTTTAATGAATTTTAGCATGTTAAGAATCACTAAGCTCGTTCAAATTGGGTAGGTCAAAACCATGGAGGTATTAAGAGAGAGGAGGGAGCGATAGATGTAAAATCAAGTTAACGGGGTGAAGCCATCATACGCCACATTGGTAGTCCCGGAACGCATCAGGATTTGTGCTGAGGACTACTTTATCACGACTGCTCCTCTGTTATCTATATCTTGAATATTAAGGCCGAGGGACCACCAATATGGCGAAAATCGGCGTCACCCTTTTCAACTTATGCTCCCTCCTCTCTTTTCCTTCCTCCATGGTCAAAACAAGCGATTTTCAAGAGAAAAATAGCTCTTTTTTTTCAAGAAATGGCAATTTCTGCCGAAAACTCGCTGAAGAACTAAAAAAACGTTCATGAGTAATTTTAAAAAGGACAAATTGAAGAAGTTTTTCCGACCCATGGGATGTCGGCACGCTCAGATTTAGTGTAGAGAAGAAGTGGGGGTTGAATTTTTTGAAAAATTAGAGATCCTCGATTTGCAAAACTTTGAGCATCTTTCGGGCCCGCAGAAAATAGTTGAATTTTATCGAAAATGGCGATTCCTGACAGAACAAAGTGTATTCTTTCCAAATTCTTCGTCAAAAGTTGCAAATATCAGCTGCAAACCGATTTATTTGCATTTATTTAAGAAAAGTGATGCAAGCCTCAAAAAACGTTAGAAAAATCATATCCTAGGTTTCCTAGGAAGGCGCAAGGCCCAAGGCGCAAGGGGGGTTCTTGCAGTCTCGCAAGACTCTTGCAGCAAGAACAAGACCAAGACTTACCCTGCAAGAACAAGACTTTCTGCAAGACTCCGGGAATGTGCCTTGCGCAAGAACAAGAGTCTTGTGCAAGACTCTTGCAATTCTTATGAAAAAAAAAAAAGATCGGAATGATTTTTAAGAAAAGCTAGCGTGTTTGAGGAAAAGGGAGAGGGCTCTGAAGACGCTTATTCGGTAAAAAGTGCACTCACAGACAAAAAAGGTTGTATCCTTCTCCGCCCCTCTTCATCATCATCTTATTTTTTATTTTTTCTGGTTTCCTCTTTTTCCGTACTGAGTTCTTAGCTAATTCGTCCTCTCCGCGTTGCGTTCAAGTTTTTGGTGAAGCGCGAAGGTAAATAGTGCCATCAAATAAGAAGAACCACCCGCTATTTCATCATCGAGAAATAAATTTGTACTCTAATTGTAAGTGGAAGATATGAACAGAAGCGTGGAATCTGCAAACTGTGCTTTTCTCGAGGAAAGAAGTGGAAGTTAATGAAAAATCTCAACACTTTGGATGGGATTTGAAAGGCACATTCTACCTTGTCGTAAAAGCGGTTCGCGATCCACAATAATTCTATCATTCAAAGGCCGATCTTTAGTAAAATTGGGTGGAGGGAGGGTCACTCGAATCATTTCTCAACAAAAAAATATGGTGAGGGCGGGAAGGGGGCTGAAAAATCGCCGTATGCCATTCGATTTTCCTGGCGCTTCTGAATTTGGCTCAAGAACTGGTCAAGACAACAAGTGCATTCAATTATGGGCGGGGCAGCTTCTCGGGTCAGTCCTCGTGAATCCCGTCCACCTCCGTCCAATCAACCCTCGTCTACTAAACGGATTAAACTTTCTCGCCTTATTTATGCACCATTCCTGGGTTTTAAGTACTCGTTTCAATCTCCTTTCAGGGCGCATCTACCCAAATTGGTCACTTTTGGAGTACGAATTTCAGACATTTTGTTAGTCGGTTTTACCATTTTTTGGGTTTGTATAGTCCAACGAGGCATTTTTTTTGGAGCGAAAAGTCCGTCAAACCAAACCGCTTTTTCGGTACGAACGGTATTTTTAGGACGAAAATTGTCGGGATGGCCTTTTTTACGGCGTGGAATAGTCGATGCGATTTTTTAACGGCATGAATCTTCAAATTGACATTATAGAGTCCGATGGTGGTCAGATTGGTCATTTTTGGAGCCAAAGGTGCCAAGTTTGGTCTTTTCAAAGAGAGGAATGGCCAGTTTGGTCATTTTCGAGCACGAACGGTTGGTTTTGCCATTTATTTTCATGGCCTGAGTTGTCTGTGTAGGCAATTATGAATATAGGGACTGTATGGGTATTTTATTTCATGTTTTTGGCCGTTTTTGGGTGCATGAATCCGTCGATTAGGCCACTTTTATGTCAAGATCATCATTTTTGGGCATTGTCATGGTGCCAATCTTTAGTTTTAACCATTTTTGGTGCGCAAAGATGCAAATTATTCGTAGCCAGAACTATTTGGCCATATTTAGCGCGCAAATTGTCAATTTAGCCATTTTGAAGGTCGCGTTTCAAAGCCGCAAATCTTCAATTTTGCCATTTTTGGGCGCAAATGGTCATTTTAGCCGGTTTTCGGGCATGAATAGTTCGTTGAGGGAAAGCGCAAATAGTCAGTATTGAACCATGTTGAGCGAATGTTCAGGTTGGCCATTTTCCGCGCGAGAGTCGTCGATTTTACTATTATCAGGTCCTAGTTATGTATTGCCATGAAATAATGTAAAAAGAAGGGGCACATAATATATTCTTAGTGACCCCTGGGGCCGCGTGGCCGGTTAATCCTTTGTATCCGCCCCTGGTTAGGAAATGGGGTGGTGAGAGGCAGGGGACGGCTGATGATGAAAAGGGTTGATGGCAGGGCCGGATCTAACAGGGGGCTAGAGGGGGCATTTTCCCCCTCGCGGATTCAATGGGGCGCCAAAAAAGGTGACTAAACAAATTTTGTACCCAAGTTTTGAACAAAAATAAACATTTTCCGGATTCTTCAAACTAAACTAAATCACATAAATCATAATAAGTTCCTTGCACTCATCCCAAACATAATTTGACCTTTGCTTAGGTGCAATCCATGTGAAAGACATAACGCTCATCTTGTAACGATCCTGGACTGACGTTAGCCCCAGCCAGAACGCAGGATGAAACGAAGCGGCCAGTGAATAGGAAACCCCTAGGAGAGGAGAATAGGATACCAACCCCAACATAACTGTGTTACCAGCGGCCTCCAGCAGAGCCGATAGATGTGATCTACAGCCCTCCCACCACCCCCAATTTGACCAACGGCCTGGAAAGTTCCTAGTTCTATTGCAACAGACCTCGATGGCCACAGGTAAACGCTGTTGTATAGGTTTGACCCACCTGACAATCGGACGTAACATGTTAGGAAAGAAAAGTCGGACTAAAAGAGGACAATTTTGACCTTTCCCCGGACATTTAAAAAATGAGCCCGTGCGTCCCCGGACACCCCTAAAAGTCAAACATGTCCGGGGAAAGCAGGAAGTCTGATCACCCTAGTCCCCGAAACTGATAGTCCTCTGTCTCATTGTGAGCCAATTCGTTCTACGGATTCGAAAGATGTACCTGACAATATCAGCGATTCTTATTTGTGGCCAAAATCGAGGAAATTGACGGACTATTTGAGGATCATCACCATTCAGCTGTTTCATTGCGACGAAAGGAAGTTTGATGATCGGTAAAAACATTGATTTAAAGCTGACGACGGATCCGTGATCCAGGACTTCCGAAATAATGAAAATTGGTTATTGGGGGAAAGTCCATGCCCGTTTGCTTTGTTTTTCATTTCGTCTTGATCCGAAAAATTTTTCTTTCTATTGAAATCTGGTACCTTACATCCTAATTCCTACACTAATGTGGTAGGAGAGGGGGAGGGGAGTGGTTAAAAATACGGGGCCCCAAAAATTAGGACTGCCCCCCCCCCTAGAAAAAGGCGTAGATCCGGGCCTGGTTGATGGTAAGGGGAGGCGTTAACAATTTATTATGTAGGTACATTAATTTCCCTAATTTTTAACTTCCGAGAAAGAACAAGTAAGTTCATAGTAGTGACCGTCACCCCCACAAACACCCCTTCTAGCGTGGAAGAATCTTGCGAGACTCTTGCGCAAGACCAAGAACAAGACTGAGCCTGCGAGACCAAGACCAAGACCAAGACTGGATTGTGAATGCAAGACCAAGACGCAAGACTCGCTATGCAAGACCAAGACCAAGACTGTCAAGTCTTCGTCTGTCGTCTGTTCGTCTGTCGTTGGTCTTGTTCTTGCTTTTCGCATCACTACGTGCCGTAATGTTGCGGCCGTCGGCCGATGTCTTCGCAAAAAACGTTCCCTTACAAATTCACGTTCATTTTTCCTATTCCTAGGTAGCGGTGATCGCATATCATAACAGCGGGTTTGATGCCCCCAGGGTAGTCATGCCCGGTACGGACCGCACACGCCGCACGCCCCTTGCTACGCCTGTGCCAGCCGGACGACTCCATATAATGCACACCGCTGAATTATCACAAGCAGACTCGCGGCGAGAATCGATTAGCGATGACACTTCAAATAACTGAACAAACGAACAAGAGATAAATAACGTGTCTGAGCCAGACACGTTCAGAAAATTCACTTCAATCTTCAGCTCCACCACAAATTACTTTGAGGCGGTCTTCACGTATAAGACGACCACCCAAGTATTTGGAAGACTACGTTCGAGAGTAATGGACCGGGGAAGAATGTCATGAAATTAGGTCACATGTGTGTGTTTACTTCTCAGGCCCATTTTCACCAACAAAATTAGGCCCGATTTCACCAACTTCTTAAACCAAGATCAACAACTAATCGCGATTACAATGTAAACGCTTGTATCAGAATTCATATGGGTCGCTATTGGCAACTAATCACGATCAACTTTAAACGAGATCAATTTTGTTTGGTGAAAATAGGCCTAAATCTCGTTTAAAGTTGTTCGCGATTAGTTGCCAATGACGACCCATATGAATTCTGATATAAGTGTTCACATTGTAATCGTGATTAGTTGTTGATCGTGGTTTAAGAAGTTGGTGAAAACGGGCCTAAGTCTTACCCTAAAATTGTATGTTGATTAAAACCTTAACTTCTCAAGGTTTCTTTATTACAAGTGGCAAGTGAGGAATGCGTGCAATGAAATAAAGTCCAAGATGTAAGATTTCCGGTTAAGCGACTCGTCAATATTTCAGCCATTTGAAATCAAGGCAGGAAGTAAATGAATGAAATCCCCCCTTCTTCCCCTCTGCAGCGACATTTGCAAAAAGTTCGCTTTTAGTCGACGGATTTGTGTACTAAAGAGAAGAGCGTACATCGGACAATATTTCTTAAAACGACGGTAATTTTGTGGAAAAGATCCCCCGGAATGGAGTTCATGGTATAGAACTTTCAAGTAATAGTAAGCTCAGAACGATGATTTGGGCTATACATTTCGCATATGACTGGAGGTGCGATCGAGAACTTGAAATACAGAAAATCGCACGCCCACTCCATCCAAACGCTAAACTTTCTATACAGCCGCTAAAATCGTGCGGGTCCCGCCTTACGCAGGACACAATAGGTCCGTTCCATTGTTTTGCTAGTGTTGCACTAGTGTAGAAAACCATGTGATATCATTGACTTATTTTGAAAAATTGAATGAAACCAGATGATTTTCTTCAAAAGTGTAGCACTCGCGAAACAATGAAACGGACCTGAAGGGTAACAATATAGCTCGGACCTGGGGCCCTATTCTTGAAATTGTGAGAATTTTACAATATTGCTTTGAAGCCAATGTTGCTTTGAGAGAAGTGAAAGCAAGTTGTCTGGGCTGCAGAGTGTTTCAAGAATACCATTTGTTAGCAATACTGGAATTGACGCAATAAAATAACTGCGGGGATTCCTTTCCGTTGTTAATTTTTTTTAAAATCTCTAAAGCTAGAGCTATGTCTAGAAATTCTTTGTTGAAATGAGAGTTTTCGACTACAGCAGCAGAGCTCATTACTGTCCCTCTAAGCGCCCACATGGGGCAAGAATATCTCGTTGTCGACGTTGAATTAGCCCCTTTCGACGCCTAAAAAAAAACACCTATCGCTCGTGCCAGCGTATTTTTTCTCGGGGGTGAGACGTCTGGACGTCCCACGTGTCGGCGCCAAATATGAAAGGCCCCATAGAGTTCTATGTATTTTTACTGCAACAGTCCGACGCCGCACCTGGCGACTTTTTTTCCCTAATGTGCAAAGTTCCTTAGGCTAGTCCGGGGATTCTGGTCGAACGACACTGATGGACCTGAATTACATCCACTTTTATGCACAACAAGAACAACTTTTAAACTTCGACTTCATTGCCCAACCCATCTGAGAAATACTGGTGAGCGTAATTGTGGCGTGCAGCCCTCCCATGCTAGAGAACCTTTAAAACACAGGTACTGCAACACGGATTTCATCGCCATATTTGGTCCCTCAGTCGTTAGGGTAAACACAATATCATGAATGAAAAAATTGTCATCGTAACAGCAAACAAACGCGAAAAGTGGTCGAAATAAATAAAAATATCCTACTTGTCAATGAGATCAGGTGATAATTATAATCATATGAGGGACCAAGTATGGCGCCGATTTACGTGTTGCAGTACTCGTGTTTTATAGTGCCTTACCCATGCCTCCCCACGCATCTTACTGAGCGTTTCTCGTGGGCATGTCGCTGATTCAGGTCACTGGCAACTCATTTTTCGGTTGACGCCCTACGACTAGAAGAAATATTCGTTTTTCGAGGGATTCTCTTTTGTTTTTACAAACCGCATTCACCGAACAAGAAAGCTAAACTGTGAAAAATAAATTCCTTCTTGTAAAAAACAAAATGGAAACTCTCGGGTTTCCCATGACAACAGAGAAGGCAATGTTGTGATCGAATCGACAAAAATGGAAACACCGGCTGGAGGTGTTTAAAAAAAAGTCAAAAAGGCAATATTACCTTTAAAAAATGGCGCCCAAAGCAATACTGCTAATTTCAAGAATTCGACTAGGCAATGTTGCTTCCTCAAAAAAGCAATAATGCAATCGAAACTACTGTTGCCAATGCGGTCAAGAATAAAGCCCCAGACGATGCTTTTTTTGAAGCAATAGTATTAGGTATGTTCCATTTTGTCGAGAGTGCTACACTTTTGAAGAAAATCATCTAATTTCATTCTATTTTTCAAAATTAGTCACGAGATCATATGTTTTTCTGTACTAGTGGAACAATGGAACAGACATATTGCATGCACGATGACAAAAAACATGAAATATAACTGCAATAACTGAGCCAAAATTAAAGGACGTTAGCCTATACTTCCTTGCAATTAGCCATTTCTCATTTTTACTTTGTCCGAGTGTTGCCTCTTGAACCTTTCTTATTGTATCGACGTCCACTTGAGTTTTTCTTGAGAAATATTCAGTCTTGTTGGCTTCACTCAAGAATTCCGTCGAAAATAAAACTGATTCGATGTCGATGAGGAGTTCTATGTCAGGAGCTTGTGGCTTGGGTCTAAGTAGCCACAGAATCCCCAAATGCTGGCCGTCTAAACTATTCATTAATCCCTGAATTTCAGCGTTGTTTGCTTGCCTCGTGGATGCGGTGAAATCCCTCTCGCGAAACAAAGTTTCAATAGTTTCAGGCGGTTGATCCGAAGGTTGCTTTGGAGCGACCCACATGCACTTAGTGTCGGTCCGTCCGACGTTCTTGTGTGCATGGAGGCAAAGCGCGGCCATGTGGTGGCACAACACCAAACCCCTTGGACATGAACATTTGGCGTCGACAATCCCATCCTCCGAGTCACAGGAAATCTGTAAGAACAACAAAAACGTTATGCTATCTCTCCAAGGCATAATTATGTAATATTAACATCGTTCAATTTATTGAATCACCTCGACAGAGTACATCTTGTTTTTCATACTGGCGAGAATCTCTCCCTTAATCAACCACGGTCGAAGTCCCGCATCGAAAATAAATTTGATGACGTGCCCATTTCGGTAAGAGTTTTCCCCTTTTTCGAACCGACTGAAGTCGTCTGTGAAAAAATTGAACACGAATGACATCGGTATCGCTGAATTGGCGGCCATTCTACCTTAAAAAAACAAAAATGATGAATGAAAAGCTGACGGCTTTGTGTCACCCTGACTCCACTCATGATATTAGATGAACTTTAACGTTTATTAAGAGCAATTTTTCATACTAATTTGTGAGTTGTATGACAAATCTCTCGACAAAAATCCGAAGGAATCTCGGTATTTTGGCCAGCGGGACGGAAACCACTTTAAAGAAGGCCGATTCCCTGAACGTGTAACGTAAAGATCATCAAAACTGCCCATATAAAGTAAATCACGCTTTTTCGTAGTCGATTAAACAATAAATATCTTACCTGCACGATGCACAAATGAAGGAGAGATGACAGCCGAGGCCGAAGACAATTATCCAAGAACTGCAGAAGCACTTCAGTTCCGTCACAAGCAATCAAGTACAAATCAATAATCCAGAGAGAGGTCAAATCCAAGCCGATCAAGAAGAAATTTCAGTAAGCGAGACAGTAAAAACTATGAACGCACGGGAAGATAGCTAAAACGCAAGTGATCTCCGATTGAGAAAGGGTCGACAAAAACTTTACCTGAACACCCCTAAAAGTGAACGGGGGAGAGTTAATCCCTTCAAATAACGGGCAAAACTCAATCCCATTCTCATCAATCAATCACATGCTTCAAAATTAGGGATTGTCGTAATTTCCCCTCGTACCATCTATCCCCTCTTGAAGAACTTTGAAATTTATTTAAAAATCACCAAATGCACCAATCGGGCTGCAACTACCATTGATATCCTTCTGTCCATGTGCCAATTCACCGGTTTACTTTTCTGCCAAATCGGACATTCATGCAAGTTCCCCATTCTCAGGAATACAGCAACAGTTGATAGCAAATGTCAATCGCCCAGGGGCTTTTTCTTCAACTCGACTTCTTGGAAATATTTATCTTTCATTCAATTTTTTCGAACAATAAAATAAAATAAATAACGCGTGATTCCGGCAAAGAAATCTTTTTGATGAAAAAGACACTCGACTTCATCTAATGGGTGATTCTGTAATTTTTGGTCATTTTAAGGAATCGGATTCTTTATCACCAGTCACATGATTGCATTAATTTCTGGGGGGCAATTAATGAAATCAGGTGAATTACAACAGTAAAGTGATACCGTAAAGTTACAGAATCGCCCCTCTAACGTCCTGTTCAAACCTATCACTCCAATCATGCACATCGGATCGGAGACGGTGGAAACTCTCGTAACGGTTCGACCATATTGGGGTTGGAAAGTAAATCTGAGACTGCTGAGAAACGTAACCGTCATTATTCGGTACCTATTACTGTACACACACATATCCAAAAATGCATGACCGGAAGCGTGCATCACAGATGTGAACCGGGCTTAATTCTAGTGAAAATAATGAATAGAAACACAATGATAAACGTTCGTGAATGACGGCTATGAACTGGCTCAATGTCGCTTAGCTGAAAGTGGGTTTTGTCAACGGATCGCCCATCAGTAATAATAAAGCTATGTTTGAAGACACCGACTCTGAAGATTCGTACTCGTGCCGAAAATAATCGATTAAGCGAGCGACATGTGCTTTACCAGCGAAATTCAGCGTGTTTCACGATAAATTTCCACGAAAATCAAATTTTTACGATTCTGGGGCTATTCTGTAACTTTTTGGCGCTATTCTGTAACGCTGGACGCCCTTAAATTTTCATTCAATTTATCTGAAAAATTGAATGAAAACGTACGATTGTCGCTGAGCTGAGAGAGCTACAGAATAGCCCAATACAAGAAAATACATGTGGCCTACACGAATGCTCATCATTGAAAAGCTTTCTCATGTGCAAGTCAGATCTCAGAACTTTGTCTGAAATGGAACAGCTCAAAACAGTCAGAACTGAGCCACTCAACAAATTTGATTTTTCACGTTAACCCCGTTAGCTCTAACGATTAATCAAATTATGCCCTTCGAGCTCAAATTGTTGTTTTTTCTTCATTTTTGGGCAGTTGAACTGCACAAAATACAGGCTGTCTGATGATGACGACCATTGTACGTTGACTCCCGGAGGCCTAGACGTCGAAGGCTATTCGTCTTTACGCCTGGACTACTGTTTAGAACGTTTTGACGCATATAACGCGATATACCCCGTGCTCTGTCACAAACCACCGTCGATAGCTGCAATTGACGACACTCCGTTCTTAACATAAGGCTCGACCTATTTAGTATCGTTCTTTTTCATTTTCGTGACGTTCGTCGTTTATGTTTCTGTATTCAATATTAAATCAGTTCAGCGGTTCTGTAATGTCAATTATTTCGCGTCTCTCTCCCTAGCAATGGTTTTAGTGAGCATCGTTCAATTGTTTCCGGCTTATTTGTCCGACCTTGTATGTCAAATATTAGGTAAGTTTATGTCACGAGGATTTTTCGTCTAATAAATCCCTAATCAATTCGATTCTCAAGTGGTCCTCCCTTATTCAACGAACTTTAAATAACGATTAAACATATGTACCTCCACTAAAAAAAAATGTTCCAATTCTTTCAACATGTTTTTTTCTTCTTGTTCCAGGATTCGCTGTACAGTTTTTCTTTTTGGCCACCTTTTTCTGGCTAAACGTCATGTGCATCGATATTTGTTGGGCTTTCAGGTAATATCCTTTCTGAAAAAAAAATGTTTTCCTCTAATTAGACATTCTCCTCAGTATTTACGTCTAAATGCTGGTTTTAGAACTGCTACGTGAACGCTTGCATCAATAATTGCATTCAACTAACAAATACTTTATTCGTTTTTCTTGGAAGAACTTGGAAAATAATAAGGAAATTCTTATTGGGTACTTATTAACATTAATTGCATTGACCGTGGCAGGTGATTTCGTACAACGTAATATTGCGCTGTCTATTGTCAGCACTTCGAGAACTTTTAGGAATTTGTACATTAAAATGTTATTCCTGTTTCAGCGGGTTCAAACTATTACGTGGATCAGCCTCTGAGAGAGACCGAAAGAAACTGCTTTTCTATTCGTTGTACGCCTGGGGAATGCCGCTTTTAATCTTGACCTTTACAGTAGTAGTGGATTACTCCGACGCCGTGCCGGCCACATCACTTTTCAAGCCTGGCATTGGCATTGATAAATGTTTTTTCAAAGGTCTGTATCATCTTCATAAGCAAATAACACATGACTAACATGGGTACCTCGAGAGTGGGGGGGGGGGCTACTTAGTTTATTGCTTCCGAGCTACGGAAGCATTGTTTTTTTTTATTCATATAGACGTATACTTCGTCAAGGTCTAGCTTATCGTCCGTTTTTTTTTTTTTTTTTTTTGTATTCCTGTCATAGCAATCTTTCCTATGAACTTCTTAGTCATTTCAATAAAAAAAAATTATAGCTCAAAATCTTATTCAAAGACTTTCGGAGGACAGGCGAGGGTATCAAAAGAAGATTCGTGAAGTTTCGTTATTTTCAAAAGATAAAAATGTAATTTCATAGGATTCTATCAGGGCCGAGGGCATGTCGGTGATGAGATTAACCCAAATATTCCATCTCGAGGAAGACGCCCTCGTCTCTATCGTACTTGGCCCAAAAAGCTGGTAGACCAATATCGCGGGGCAGGTTTTTCATGTATCGTGCGCTTCGGTTTTTATAATTAACTAGTAAATGTAAGCACGCCTCAGTTAATTAACAGAATTTGCAGGTGTTTTGTTAATTTCTTTACTTAAAGGGTCAATTTCACCACCGGGAGTTAGGTTGGAGTTACCTAACTCTAACATTGTTTACATAAATAGTGACGCCTTTTTTCAGTTAATTCTGAGTTAACGTAACTCAAACCTTAACTCTCGGTGGTGAAATCCACCATAAGTGAACTGTATTTGAATTCTAGGTACTGGTAAGCAGTAGGGAGAAGTATGTATAAAATTTAATTGTTCTTTACACGGCGAAGAGTTAAGTGAATTATCATACGGCACTGACCTGGAGTAATTAATTAACGAGTTATCGTCAAACTATGAAGACGCGAGAACTTGTCGTCAAATTGAATGCGTCACTTCGTTTTGTAAACGAAAAGAGGAAAAAAACGTCTCGTCCGAGCGACCGTTGGTGTATGTGTATGACTCAATGGTTTTTTCCGGCCGACACGGAAGGAAAAAAAAACTCTCTTTTTTCCCAGGAGAGCGCGGTACCGACCGGGCTTCCGTAACAACATAACCCCCGCCGTGAAATAACCTATTTCACTAATAGCGTTTTCCATTAGCACAAAAAGTAGAGCTGGGGCTGCTCCAGGTCTGATCTGATAAGAGTTTGAAGGTTCCATTTGCCAATTGATCCTCAGCAGAGCGACTTTTTATTCGTTCCATTTATCCCTACGCTCCTCCATGGATCAGAGCTAGAGCAACTTCAACTGCTCCGTCAAAATCGACGGAGCGGTAAACCTCTCTTGGAAGGTTCATTGTGATAAGCATCGTTTTTTTGTTTTTCGTCGCGGATGAAGCCAACGATTTGTTGAACGAAAGCGGTTTAACAATCATTCAAGTTCTATTATTCGTAGGTACTATTATCGTCGGTTACTCAACAGATACAGAGAAGTGGTCAGATGAAGCCACTAGGCTCATTTTGAAATGTATGGAATGGATAACTCTAGTCTAGAGCCAAGCTCGTCCGGCGAAAAATATGAAAATAAGAAGACTACGTGGGCTATTATTGCAGCATCAATCAATAAGGAGAAGACAGAATAACAAAAACCTAGTACCAGTGTTCCAATCGTTACAAACCGGTTCATCCGGATTCTCTACATTAATGAAGTTATTCCCTTTATATTGCCTTTATGTATTACATATTTCCCCCAAAGCCCATTCCTTCATTTTTCCTGCCGCCACAAAGCGCGTTTGGTGGCCGAGAATTTCTAAATTCGCAACTTGTTGTTATTAGATATCAATTATGTTTCTGGAAGAACATTATTAATGGAATTGGGCATTGAACTTGAATGAGGCCATCCTCCGAGATGAAATGATTCAAACGTTTGAAAGAACCGAAGTCCTGACGATCGTTGTATAAAGATTCCAGTAAGACAGAAAATTTGTCGGCCTGAAGAATTTTGATGTAGGCCACCAAAGCTTTGTTGATCTCAGAAGTCTGAAGATGTCCTGATGACCGTGACTCCGAAGACGGACTTTTCGAAATTCGATTCTTTAGTCGATTAACGAATCGGAGAACCCATGCCATTATCCGGTTAAGTCTAATGTACGACGAAAATCTATCGCATTGCTCGAGCAGTTCGTTGTGGCAATTTTGAGTTGCTAGAGACATTGTCTTTCGTTCAAGGACACCAGAAGTAGGTTCCAAATTCTGGATAGGCCAATCTGAAACCGGTAACTTGAGAAAATCCGGTCCACTCAAGTAGAGCGAATGTTCCAAAATTGCGAGGGCGTGAGACCTCGAGAAACACAATCAGCCGGATTAGAACTAGTGGGGATGTAACTCCACCAAGAAGGTTCGGTGATTTCCAGGATTTGGACCACCCGATTTGCGACGAAAGTCTTTAGAAGATACGGAGGAGTTTGAAGCCACCACAGAACATTTTTAGAGTCGGAGAAACAAATAATTTTGTTGACGCCGCTTTTTTCAATGAATGGATGCAGAGTACGAACAAATTTGGCGGTGAGAAGAGCAGCACCAAGAATTTGCGGTTTTCACGCCTTTATCCAAATTTAACAAATTTTTCCCTTGAAAAAATCAACTTGGCGGGATTAGCCCTTTCTACATCCAAATTTTGCGAATTTGAATCGCACAGAATCTAATTACGCGGGTTTTACTCACTCGAAAAGCCAATTTTGCAGAACTGTGTCCCTAAAGCCCTCCATTTCAGGGTACAGCCCTTTTAAACTCTAGCGTACCGCGGTACCGGTAAGGGCGAGGGGAGCGGACCACCCCGGACTCCCGTTTGGATGGGGGGGGGGGGCGAAAAGCTTATAGAGGAAAAAATGGGGATTTTTATGTCGTTACGATGTGAAAAAATCGCTAACTCGCTTCTAAAATTGAGAAAATCGCCAATTCCCGCCTCAAATCGAGAAAAAAGCGTTCCTTCGTGGGAAGAATTGAGATAAAGCGCTACAGCTTGCTGGAAAAAATGGGGGAAAAACAATATTTCACAGATGAAATTCAGAAAATGCCGATTCACAGAGGCAAATTTGCGGTGAAATTGCAAAAAACTGCTAATTCGTGGGCAAATTTGGAGAAAAAAATTAGTTGAGAAAAACTTTAACTCGCGGATAAAATTGTAAAAATGAGCTAATGTACTTACGGTGCATTTTTTCCCTTAAGTCCGACTTAATTTTAAGCCAAACCTTAAGCTGAGGTGGTGAAATCCACCATTAGAATAGAAAGCGTTAATTCGCGAGGAAGAAAAAGGCGAATTCGGTGATAAAATAGGAAAAACCGCAAATTCACGGCTGAAATTGAGAAAAAACGCTACTGACTCCCTGAACAGCCAAATTTGCGGGGTTGACTCATTAAAAAGCCCGATTTCACGGGCTTCAAAAAAGCTGATGTACACGTTTGGGGCGTTTATAAAATCAATTCCGCGGGTTTAGCCCTTCAGAAGATCAAATTTCGCGGATTCGGCACTTACAGAACCCAATTTTGCCGTTTTCGTTAATTTGAGAAACAATGTCACCTCTGGCTCTTTGAAAACAAGCAATTCTGGTGGTTTGGCTTTTTTAAATCCCAAATTTCGCGGGTCTCGCAAGTTATAAAAACCAATGACGCGGGGTTGGCTCCTTTTAAAAGCCAACTTCACGGATTTCACATCTACAAAATTGAATCTTCTACGGTGTTTGCTCATTTTGAAGAGCAATGACTCGGGTCTGGCTTCTTTCATAAACAAAATGTCGCACGGGTGGCCCATTATTAACCAATTTTGCGGGACTGACTCACAAAAAAATAATAATAATAATAATAATAATCCGTCGGTTTGGCCCACACAAAAAGCCAATTTGGCGGTTCCGGCTTCTTTCATGGTCAAATTTCGCGGAGCTGGCTTATTCAAAATGGGTCCGGCTCGCCGAAAGAACCAAATTTCGCGGTGTCGGCGCATTAGAAAAACCAACGTCACGTGTCTGGAGGATTCCAAAAAGGGCAATTTTACAGGCTTCGTTCTTAAAAGCGCCATCCATACAGAATTCAATTATGAAAAGAATACCCGAGAAATATCATTGTCTGGGAGGACCGAACTCACCAAAATTGTTTTTGAAGTAGCCGATGTAACGAATTTGGTGTTATTTGGCCGAACTCGTGAAATTTGAGGGTTTTCAGGCGCAAATTAAGGAATTTTGTGTACGAAAGGAGTCAAGTCCATCAAATCAATTTGAGCCGATCAGTAAAATTGTGTTCCTATAGGAGAGTCAACAACGCAATATAATCTAGCCGGTTATATGCCAATAATTTCAAGGTATCGCGAACTAAATAGCGATTTACGGCGCTTAATCGTCTATCAGAGCACAAAGTAGTTTATTTGGGCCAAAAGAGAGATCTAGACTCTATTTTCCTATTTTTTGGAAGAGTAGAGGATTTATAGGGACGTATTGGCCAGTTTTGTGACGGTAGTACTCACTTTAGAGCCCTAGGCAATAAGTTACAAAAATCGCGCGCCTCGATGGTTTAATGGATACAATGCTCGCTTCGCAACTCAGCGGGCCTGGGTTCGAATCCAGCCATTGCCCATTACACTATAAGGCTGCGGCGAGCTGTGACACGGCACACTCGGCTTCGTGTGGGCGTTCCCGGCGGTGTGCGTTCAACAAACCGCGCACCGACCGAAACGCCCGCGTAGTACGGGTGTGAAGTGCACAGCTAGATCTGGGTATGGCGTAGAAGCCCAATGGAGGCTTAGGCGCTTGCCGGGTTCAAAGCCCGGCGCCCCCAACAAAAAAAAAAGTTACAAAAATCGGTCCCGATGCCCAGTTTAGGCCCGACTTTATAATTAGATTTTTACCTCTCCCTAGGGAACCGGAAGTATCCACAGCGAGTTATATTGCTTGGTCGTCGATTGGGGTAACAATCAGTTTAGTTAAGATAAAAAATAAGATTTCTGGGCAAAGTTTCCATTTTTTAATTTTTTTATGCGGTTTAGAGAATGTCTGGAGGCCAAACTGCCATTTGTCCCAAACAACAAAATTGTGGTTAATGTTTCAGGGCGTGTCGCAACGTGGGTATTTTTTTACGGTCCAATGGGTGTCGTGATTCTGTGTAACTCCGTGCTTTACACCGTAACAGCGATTCGTTTGTGCAGACACCGAAGAGAAACGACCGTTCTCAAAAGAGGAGACAGTCGGAAACACGACTGCAATGACAAAGAACGGTATTCTATTGATTCCTTGCCCCCTCAAAATTGCTATTGCAATTAAACTTTTTATTTTTACAGCTTCAACCTTTGCTTGAAATTATTTATCGTCATGGGAATCAACTGGGTGTTCGAATTAGTATCGTACATGTTTGGGAATGAAGTGCCCAAGTACATGTGGTACGCCACCGACGTAACCAATACACTGCAGGGGCTCTTCATTTTCCTGATTTTTGTGTGGGAAAAACGCGTTCGCCGCCTCGTTTGGAACAAACTGTGCAAGAGTCGCGCTCAAAACAACGGCGAACCCAGAGGTTCAATTCAAACAACACAGATTTTATCGACTTCGTCGGGCAGCTTGAACGGCATCAAGTTGAAACAAGTAAATATTTGAGTGGACGACATCCGGGCGAAAAAAGGTAATTCTCTTCGACTGTTACCTTTTCTCGGGTCGTTCCCTCTACACCGTCCGAAAACACAAGTCCGAAAACAATCATCACACTCTTGTCGCTAAAAACAAATTCTCCAAATAGTTGGTCTGCGAACAGCAATAGTGATGTGCAACACAACTGACGTTTCTTTTATCAATTTCAATTTATTTACCTCCGTACTAAAAATTCCTTTACAGAACATCGCTTTTCATACGATCACCCACTCAAACTTCATTATGTACTTAATTATAAGTTTGAACCAAAGAAAAGTCACGTAGAAAAACAAGTTGTCTCACTGAAAGAAAAAAGTGACTCCAAACGTGAGTTTGAAATTTTTATCCCGTCAGAGTACACCACTGGTCCTATTTGACGGGCTAGCACACCGGAAATTCATGGGACAACTTATACTTTTCTCACATTAAAAATTTGTGTAATTGCATTTTGAGCTATTTATTTGCGAAAATAAGCTTGTTTCATCGAGACTGCAAAGGAATAATTTGTTTACTCATGTTTATACTAATTTATTTCAATTATAAAAGCCAGCCAGAGGCCAGATTTACGTTGGTTTCGAACGAAACTGCATTTGGTCGGCAAATAAATGTATTGATTAAATAATTATGAATGAATTGAGGCTATCAAAGCAATTAATAAGCCATTTTATTTCATCTCGGGTGGAACCAATTTTCGGACTGCATGCACATTTTTAACGTTGTTACTATTTACCAGCTTTAAGCCCGAGTCTTCCTAATTGGAACTTGCACATTTTAAAAAATGGGTTTGCTTAAAAAAATATATATCTCTTGTAACTGGGAAATACTATTTAATTACACAGCGTTTTTAAAGGCATGACTCATTTCATCTTTTGACAATTTTCGACGAACAAAAAGAGCACGAGGATTAATCGTTTTCAAAAAATTAAGCTATTTGCGAGGCCTTGACGAAGGCTCAAAGGTGGGTATTCATTCACACAATAATTTTTACGAAAAAAGCAAATCTAAGGCCTGAAGGTCCGTTTTATAACTTTAACAACAATAAGTCATAAGATGTCATTAGTTAAATCGACAAAATTGAATGAAATCAAGTGCATGATTGACTGTTGATATCAACTGCTGCTAATTTCATTGAACAGGGGCCTTATTCTTTAACGAAATAGAAACGTTGCTTTGGAAGAAACATTGAAATCTCATTCATGAAATTAAGAAAACTGAACGGAAACATATGATTTTTGAAAAAACACTCTAAGAAAATATGGCTAAAACCCCGGTTAGAATTCAATTTTTTCTCCGCTTGGATCGATTCAACCGGAGATTTATTAATACAACCGGATAATTTAAATAAAAAATTTCCGGTTAGTTGCACAATGAATCTCCGGTTAGTTATACAATGCACCTCCGGTTAGTTCCGCAATCCATCTCCGGTTAGCTGTGCAATGCACCTCCGGTTAGTTGTGCAATGCACCTCCGGTTAGTTATGCAATGCATCTCCGGTTAGTTGGTGCAATGCATCTCCGGTTAGTTGTGCAATGCATCTCCGGTTGTACATCCAACCGGAGAAAAATTTATTAATTCTACTGTGACTTGTCAATAACAATACAGTTGCTTTTCACCGGAAACTCATTCCATATGAACTGTTGTACATCCGGTGACAATTTTGCTCTTCCGGTTAGTTATAACAGGAGTCACAAAAAGTCTGTTCCAAGAAGGTGTTTGAAACTTGTTCGGAGCAGAGTTTCCATAGGACCAGCCAATAAAATTCAAATTGATTTCATATTATTGGTGGGTCTATAGCAACTCAGCTCCAAAATGCTCCAAACACTTTGGTGGAACAGACCTATTGTAACTCCTGTTATTCCAAACCTGAGGAACAAAATTCTCACCTGGTGTAGAACAGTTTATAGGAAGTGAGTCTACGGTAGCCGGAGTAAATCGGTCAGGTTCTTAGCTGTAATATCAGACGAATTAAATAGAAAAAAATTTATTTCCTGTCGGCATAAAATGTACACTTAATACATACAAAAAAGTATAAAGAAACCCCAAAGTACTCGTTAAGAATATAGTATTATACATTATAGATATCACATAAAAGGAGCTTGCATTTACATATTGATATACGTAGTACAAAAAGCCGAAATAGGGAAGACATTTCGAAAACTTGTCTCACAAATGCTATGGGTTTGTAACATAAAAGGAATCGAATGAATTGACAAAATTAGGCACCAAGCACACACGCACGCCACGTTGGAACTCCGACGAGAAAAAGACTGAGTGACGATGAGGAAGGACTCGGAACTAATAGGAAACAATGGCGCAACTGGGCAATATCTCTGATTTCAACCGGAGAGCAAACCAATCTCACCGTATTCCGACACAGTCTCAACAGGATTCAATAAATTCAACCGGTATAAAAATGACATCTAACATGAGACGAAACCCCGAACACGTTGTAACTGGATGGAAGTCAACTTCCAACCGGAGGACAATTGAGGTCTATAACCGGAGAGAAATTGAAGTCTAGCCGGAGAGATTACTCATGGGCTAATGGAACGAACTGGTTTTTGCAGCTGGTACATTATTATAATAATAATATATTAACGGCTTTTTTATAGACTCATGCCTGCTTACTATTGGATAACACGTTAAAATAAATGAAGAAACTGGAGATTTCCTTCCCTACGGTAGAATAACATTCAAGTATCCGTTTCAATTTTTTGACTGCTCCAAAATTCGTGTCATTTCATTAAATTTGATTGCCTCATTCATTACCTGTTATGCATTCAGTTTGACTAACCTACCCAGAATATAATTGCATTGCTTTCAATATGGTTGGGTTAGAATTATTTCACATTCGGTTGGATTTGACAGGTCCACGCACCCTTATTTATTTTCCTGTTAAAACCAAAATATCACATTAAGTTGGATTTAACCGGTTCAGAAAATTTCCTTTTTTTATCCGGTTATGAATAATTACGCTTTCGGTTGGATTTCACAGGTTAACGCAACCACCATTTCATTTCCGGTTACATCCAAATTAACATTCGGTTGCATTTAACTGGTCCATAAAATTGTCAATACTTCTCCGGTCACAAACGATTTCGGATTCGGTTGAATGCAACCGGATCATGCAATTGCCATTTGATATCATGTTGGAATACTTAATGATCCGGTGAGATGAATTACTATCCGTTCATTTTCCCTCACAATTTGTTCAATCCAACCGGATTTTTAATTGTAACCGGAGACGCTATTCTAGGATTTCTTAGAGTGAAGCAATGATGAAAAAAGTTAGTGAATCAGGCCCCAGGCCCATGAATTCTGTAACTTTGGGTCGAAATCAATAGCGTAAGCCACCGGTGATTTTGTTCATTGATTCAAGAAGTGCAATGTTATCAGGTGACTTACGATGGGAAATTAGTCAGGTATGAGGTACCTCAATTATAGAGAATCACCCCCTCGTATCTTAACCCAGAGCGTTTTACATTTGCGTATAATTCTGCAACAGGGCAATTCATTTCCACCTGTCCTCTCTGAATTAAATCATAATTATGTTAATGAAGAAGGTGGGTGCAAAAGGAATTGCCCTGTTACAGAATTTTATAGAAATGGGAAACTCTATCAGTTTTAATCAACTACGTTTAAAGCCCATGTGCTAAAATCAGGCCTAAACAAATTCAAAATCCCGGGTTTGCCAAGCTTTGAGCCGCCGTCCCGGTCACACAATCAATGACACAAATGATTTTTTTTTTCGAAAACGGAAACCGCTGACCGCAAAAATGCGCTCCTTTTGAATCTGACAACAAAAATTATCCAAAAGTTTATGCTCTTCCACCCTGTATATTATTTTGTATTTTAATAATAAAGAATTGAAAAATCCCTTAACAGGAAACTTTTCGTCTTTTCTTTCCCCGATACCGCATTAAATCCACCTCACCAACGCCCAAAGTACGAGCAAGAGTGCATTCTACGATTTTAAGTGTGTCTTTTTCAATTGTTCATTATTGAGTATAACGGGAGGGGGGGTATTGTCTCGAAAAATGGCTTGATTTTTTAAGATTAATGCTGATAAATTAAATTAGCCTTTAGAGGAAAACAAAAGTTGAATCAACTTAGGTAAGAACGGATTGTACAAAGTGAGCGTTACCAGCTAACTGTCACTTGAAAAATTCACTAATTCTTAACAAGCCTTTTATTTAACGAGAATCTTTCTTTTTTTTATTCTTTGATTAGTTAGCAACTGTGGAAAAATAATTATCGGGCCAAAAACGCGTTTAAAAAAATATAAAAAATGGAAAATATGAGCAAAGCCACTGTTTCATATACATTTCCCCCATAGGGGCACGGAAATCTTGAAACAAGATGACGGTGCCTTCCGAATGTCCGCACTGTCTTTATAAGCCACTGTACGTGCAAAGTGCGCGCTGCGCCATCTAGCGGTGACCTCTACGATTTGTGTACAGCAACAAACTAATCAGTCTTGTGTGTTTCCAACCAAGACACTATTTTTATTTTCGTTATTGTAATTTTTTCCTCATTTAGAGTAATTTTTTTGAATTTTCCCCCCAATGGTAATTAGTTCGGTTGTCGGTTGCCACAACGCGCGAGAAAATTGTCGCGTGAAAGTTGTCGTTCCCTGAATAAACCCAAAGAGAAGGAGCAGCGAGAGCGATGGATAAAAGCCGTCAACCGCAAGAACTAAGTACCCTCTTTTCGCTTGTAGCATACGTTAAATGAAATGGCAAGGAAGTTACGTTCCTTGTCTTTCGTTTCATTTGTTTCATTGCTATAAGGTCACCTGCACAAAATGCCTCAAGTTTTGCGTTATGCCTTAATCCTTGCCAACCGGAGTGACTGGCCGCGTTGCAAAACTTCAGACTTGTTCAGCGCTTAATGAGCACTTGGTCCGATTTCACCAATCTGTCAATCTAGCTCAGCGCTGACCGCTGAGTAAGTGTTTAAAATCCAACAAAACACGTCCCATCGCGATAGAAATCACCCTTGTAAAACTCCATAAGCGCTTAATTCTACACTTCAGCGCTTGAACGCGAGCCCCGAGTTTTGTAACGTAACCGTTGTCAACATGCATATCTCTAAATCTTCTTTTATTTAATATTTTCAGCGCTGATGGAAGCCTTGGGTTCAGGCAACGTTTTTGCGGGTTGCCAGCATTTCGTTGGGGTAAGGTCCTCAAACATCCTGAACCACTCATCATACGTCCATACCATCTTCCCTGAGGCGTACAAGAAGCGACCTGGATCTCGACTGGGAGAAAAGATGAAGGAATCTCACGAAAGCTCCACTAACACCCCGTCATTGGAATCCATCACTTCCGAAGAGGGGTCTTTTATTCGACCTTCGACGTCAACAGCAACAACAGTTATCTCTGACACCTTTGACCACGAAACCGGAGTGATATTTATTCATGTGGGATGCCAATGGGCTTAGTGCAAAGTGACAGTCCCGCAGACTAGCGCAATACTTGTTCTAACTTCAGTTCGCTCTTCTCTATTGAATCCCTACGAAGAACCTGCTCTGACTTTCGTTTAAAGGACGCTTTCAAGCTTTTCCTTCAATTAAAACGGTGCAGTGCTGTGTTGTGGGTCACATTAATTCGTCTGATAAATATAAAGGCCTACAATTTACGGTTTTCCCAATAAACCTTACGAAAAAGAGAGACCGGGTGAAGTGGATCCTGGCCGTCAACAGGAAAAGCCAGTTAGAGCAATTCAGTAATTTTATACTGAAGCACTTTATGTATTTTCTAGCAGGAATGCACTAGCTGAAACTCTCGTCCCCCCTTCTTCAATTGTTTTCCACTTACACTCAAAAATTGCTGGCTTATTCCCGCAGAGTTGCAGAAGGGCGGAGCTAACAGGTCTCTGTTTTCGTTAGAGAAGAAAAAAGAGTACATGTGGCAGAAAACTTTGATTTGCCGACGTTTTTAGTGCATTTCATTCTGAAAATGCACTATTGGTCTCGTCGTGATGGTGGCAAACATGGGTCATGTCATGTTTTTTTCATGTTTCAGAACCTCTAGAACACGAATTCAGTGGTCTCCGGAATTATATATATATATATAGTGTTTGGTAAGTCGACGGCAATAATGCAGGGGGTTTTTCTAGGTCCAAAATGGACCAAAAAAGTCCATATAAACATAGGTCCGATTTCCAACCGTTTTCGGGATAATCGACATTATAGTATTTTTAGCCATAACGTTAATTTTATTGGATTCAGCGCTTATAAGTCGAGAACAGTTACACGTACATTAAATCTGAGGGCACTACCAAAAAGAGCAGACATTTTTCAGTGGGAATTGGTCCAGTTATCCCTGAAAGTAGTCGCACTTTTCCAGTAACCAGTCAGATTGTGGAGATTTGTACCGATTTTAGGCAGTTTAGCCGTAACTTGATTGCATGATAGCAAATCTTGAAATGCCATCCAGGTTTGGCAAATTTCACAAAAACTTGCCTCATTAGTGAGGATCAAAGTACCAAACTCAAATTATCGCACCTCTTTATAAAAACTTGAAGAAATGAACACATTTCCAGCGAAAAGTGCTTGTTTGGGTGTTCTTTGCAATAGGCCTTTGCGAGGAAATGAAGGGGAAAAAATTGAGTTAAACAAACTACTTCTTATTTAAAATGAAAATAAAACTTCTTTTAGAACTTACCAAGGTCAGCGATGCAAAATAAAAACTTCCCGTAGTGTATTTGAACTTTTTTCAGAACAATTTGCCTCATTCAATGCATAATCTGGGGGAAGATGTTCGTCGAAGCCTTATTCTTAACATGATCGTGCCCCCTCCCGCCTAATTGATCGAATTTCGCCAGTATTTGGATAGAAGCTATGATGTGGATATGACGAGGGGGTTCAATTCCACTACCACTTCGATCGCCGTACATGGCGCCCATGGATTTCCACGTCTGGGGTTTGGTAAAAGACCATGTTTACTGCATCAGGAGGAGCTTCGAAGAAAGATTACAGGAACTTTTGAGGCTCTTCGAGCCGACATTTCTCCTCGCGTGACAGTGGGTGCTACGAGAAAAAGGGCAAGAGCCTGCCTTCGGAACAGAGGAGGAAATTTTGAAAATGTATTGTAAAAAAATTAGTTTTAGGAAATGTATTTGTTATTTTATTCACTAATTGTTATGAATTGGTGTAATAAACGCTACGAAATGCTTTTATTTAGCACCGCTGACCACGATTAGACCTACGAGAAGCTTTATTATCATTTTAGGAGAAATAATAGAGTGCTTGATTCCATTTTTCACTTTCATTTATTCACAAAGGCCTATTGCAAAGAACACCCAAAAAAGCACTTTTAGCTCGAAATGTGTTCATTTTTCCAAACTTTTACGAAAGGGTGCGATGATCTGGGTTTGGTATTTTCATCCTCACTAATCAGGCAAGTTTTTGTGAAATTTGCCAAACCTGGATAGCATTTCAAGATTCGCTATCATGCATTCAAGTTATGACTAAACTGCCTAAAATCGGAACAAATCTCCACAATCTGACTGGTTACTGGAAAAGTACGACTACTTTCGGGGATAACTGGACCAATTCCCATTGAAAAATGTCTGCTCTTTTTGGTAGTGCCCTCAGATTTAATGTACGTGGAACTGTTCTCGACTTATAAGCGCTGAATCCAATAAAATTAACGTTATGGCTAAAAATACTAAAATGTCGATTATCTCGAAAACGGTTGGAAATCGGACCTATGTTTACATGGACTTTTTTGGTCCATTTTGGACCTAGAAAACCCCCCTGCATTATTGCCATCGACTTACCAAACACCCTGTATATAATATTATGGCCGTTTCCTTGTTAGCACGATAACTCTCGTAGAAGTTAATTTAGCGGAACGCGCTTTGGCACAAAAATCAGTAGTCATAAGACACCGGTCGGTATTGCATTTGGGCCAAATCGGTCAAGGTGGAGGGGGGGAAAATCGGGCTTGAAGTCGTCAAAAAATCACTAAAAATCACCAGTTGATTCTAGAAGCATCATATTCGGTACGTATACTCCATGACTAGCCTTTGATTCCCATTTTAATTTTTTGAAAAAGTCAAGGGGGAGGGGGTGGTGCCCCCGGGGTGGAAGTAAGTGTGTGGTCTTGTTAGCACGATAACTCTCGTAGAAATTAATTTAGCAGAACGCGCTTTATCTAAAAAATCAGTAGTCATAAGATCCCGGTTGGTATTGCATTTGGGCCAAATCGGTCAAGGTGGAGGGGGGGAAAATAGGGGTTGAAATGGTAAAAAAATCACTATAAATCACCAGTTCATTCTAGAAGCATCATATTCGGTACGTATACTCCATGTTAGAGTAGCCTTTGATTCCCATTTTAATTTTTTGAAAAAGTCGAAGGGGAGGGGGTGTTGCCCCCGGAGTGGAAATAAGTGTGTGGTCACGTTAGCACGATAACTCTCGTAGAAATTAATTTAGCGGAACGCGCTTTGGCACAAAAATCAGTAGTCATAAGACACCGGTCGGTATTGCATTTGAGCAAAATCGGTCAAGGTGGTGGGGGGGGGGGGAAATACGGCTTGAAATGATCAAAAAATCACTACAAGTCACCAGTTGATTCTAGAAGCATCATATTCGGAACGTATACTCCATGTTAGACTACCCTTTGATTCCCATTTTAATTTTTTGAAAAAGTCGAGGGGGAGGGGGCGATGTCCCCGGGGTGGAAGTAAGTGTTAGGCCTTGTTAGCACGATAACTCTCGTAGAAATTAATTTAGCAGAACGCGCTTTGGCACAAAAATCAGTAGTCATAAGGCCCCGGTCGGTATTGCATTTGGGCCAAATCGGTCAAGGTGGAGGGGGGAAAATAGGGGTTAAAATGGTAAAAAAATCACTACAAATCACCAGTTGATGCCAGAAGCATTATATTCGGTATGATGATTCCATTTTGAAATAGCCTTTGATTCCCATTAAGTTCAGCTTAAACAAACCCGGCAGCAAACAGTACGAGGGAGGGTCAAACATAAACGAAACAAATCATGGTCTCAACATTACTACTTCTGGGACGGCTTAGGGTATCCGTATACAAAATGAAATGCACTCTTTCCGACCGCCAGCTGCCGGAGCGAAATTTTTATTCTACATGCCCACAGATTGGTTCAGAATTTTAAAAAATTGGGGGGGGGGCAAATGCACTTGGGCGTGCATAATGCACATAGTTCTCCTCTTCCTATTTATAGCCTTTGGAAAAGAAGGATGTCAGGAAACAATAAGGGAATTTAAAGAAATAATTAAACTTTAATTTTCTTCAAAAACTCTTTGAGATGACATTATTTAACCCTGTAATAAGGGCTTTGACTTTGGCGGACTCGACATCGCCGGGTGCGGGCCCACTGATTAATAATAATAAGCCTATGGAAACGTACATATTTTAATTAATGTGTACCTATGTAGCCTAATACACCTATTTTTAATTGCAAATATCTTCGCGTTTCTCGTTCTTTACATTTCAAAATAAATCATGTTTGACATCTTATACTGGCCCTTTGTTAAATTTCTAAAACGCACAGCTAGGAATGCATATAATAGACCAATCCCAGATCCAGTGGAGGATCCAGCATTTTATGAATGGGGGGGGGGACAAAACTAAAATGTTCTCTTCCCTGGGGGGGGGGGGGAGGATTGCACACCACCAGTGAAAAAGGAAGATATAATAGGAGCCAATTTTCCTGATATTTCCGGTTTCTTTTCGCGGAAGAATGGAATCAAAATCCCGTGGGGAGTAGAGGGGGGTCATGGTTAAACTATGTTGAGTATTTCTCAAAAATACGTTCAACCTGATCGCAAACAGACGATTTCGGGCTTGAAACATCTGCCACTTTTTTTTATTTAGATGCCTACTTTGAACAAAAAACTTACTCGTGTAAAAAGGCCCAGCGTGCATATTCTCTTACAAAAAATCAATGTTTTTCGAAGCAATGTTTCTATTTTATTCATTTTCTTCAAACAAATGAATGAAATAGAATTATTGCTATGAAAAACATATTGTTTTTTTGCTGGCATTTGTTAAAATTTTTTAATGATTCGAATGAAATGAAGTGAAGTGTGGCATCAAATACGAACCCTGAAAAATTACAAAATTGGCCTGAGGGTGGAAATGAATGGACTAATAATTATTATAAAAATTCAAGTTCGCAGTTCGACCATAGGTCGTCGATGGGCCAAGAATTAATTTTTTCTTGTCTCTTCCAGCTACATACGTGTGACTTCAAAATATTTTTTTCATAAAATATATGTACCTACCTAAAAAGTTGGCAAAAATCATGAGAGGCCATCTCATTAATTTTACAGTTAAAAAACGGGAAATTACAAAGCGACTCACGCATTTTCACTTAGAATACCCTAACAAGTCGGAACAAGAATCGCACAGTTTGAAACCTAGAGCGCTCTCATTTTAAACTTTGCACTAAGCCCATGTGCGATGGAGTTTGATGACACGTTCTTTGAGTTGACATGAGTTGTTTCATTCACGTAACAACTGTAAACGCAAGCATTGAGGCTGCCAATAAAATCCACTAATCCTTTCCTTCAAAACTATTTTATTCACACTCCCCCCCCCCAACAAGAACAAGCGATTAAGCTTGGATTGATTTTCTCTGCTTAGCAATTTTGTTTCTAATGTATGCAGGGTATTTGGTAAGTCGACGGCAAATTTGCAGGGGTTATAAGGGTTGAAGTGAGTGTGAGATAGGCATTGGTTTCCTACTATAAACATTTGGCCTTCATTCATAGTCGTCACTTATGCTGAGTATTTGCTTATTTCGATTCAAAACAGACGACTTACGACGATTAGAACGACCGGACTGAAGCCGTTTAAGCAAATACTCAGCTTGAGTGACGACTATATGAATACGGCCCTGTATACTTTCCAAAACTGGATAGAGATAATTCTGGCTACCTGGAAAATAATATGATACTTGTTGACCAATTTCAAGGGATAATAAGATCACTACGCGATTACTGCATTGAACTTACTTGATACTTCTTGAAAAGAGAACTGACCTCAGGTATAGCAACATTTTTCTCCGAACTTTTCCCCTAATATAACTTTGTAAATAATTTTAACATTACAGTCACTCCATTACTAAAGCTCGTTGATATTAGCTTTAGGAGGAATTTTATAATAGGAAATTGTCTAAATCTGAGATTTTCTTCGGTTGTCGTACCAAACTCTATTGAAATCTTGATGAGTACCGGCATTAGTTATTGTACCTAAGCTTACAGCTCTTCCCCTAGAGCGCTCTTTTTCTTATCTTTGCACGGTCGCCATTGTGACGGGGGAGACTCACTCGTGACGTAGGTAGCGACCGAAAAGGCTTTCCTACCTTAATGTTTTTTTCTTCTAGCAAGACTTGTGAAGGGTTAAGCTCACACCGTATTCCCATAATATAACTTCATATCTGGTGCCTTTATTCTAGCAACAATAACGGCAGTCTTTTCGCCTTTTTTATTCTTTATTTTAAAACACGTATCGAGATCCTTTTCAGTCATATTGACATTTATTTTGGACGCCAGGTTTATAATACATTCAGATACAGCTTCATTTTCAACGTTAGGGACACCATGAATCTCGATGTCATTGTTCAAAGCCTGTTGTTCCAACGTATTAACTCTATGGGTCAAAGTTTTAAGTTCATTCGCGAGTTTTCGATTTGAGCTTTTGAGTATTCCTCATTATCTTTCAACACCACTTGGATATCTTTTTGAAGAGAGCTGATTTGGACTGCAAAATCATCTATCTTCTTTGAGCAAAAATCAATTGCTTTTTCAACTTCCTTCAAATTCGCACCATAGCTTGACACTTCTTTAAGGATTTTACTCACATCTTTTCTCAGTCCCACAATGTCTTCATTCAAAGTTGCCTCGTGATCCTCCGGTTCCGAGTCACTCTTATTTCTCTCCCTCATTATCTGCACCGCTATCACTCTTCGCACTATTGTTTTTCGTTTTCAACAGTTTAACCGAACATTTGTCACACTTCCATTCCAATATTTTTTTCCCCAGTTTGCGGAAATTTTCCAACGTTGAAACTCGCGTACACTTAGGGTGATAATTGCACGCACATTTCACACAGTTCAAAACCTTAGTAGGAGAAACAATGTCCTCACAATGTTCACAGTTCATTTTTCTTCTTTCGAAGTTGTTACTAGCTCACGTATGAACTGACCAAGTTTTTTCATTTTCAAAAAATCCTACTATCCAACGTCAGGCAAAATCAAGCATGATCAAGCTTGAATACATAGCTTGGGTTTGTACTGCTCATAAACCCCGTTATTTCTACCGTTTTGATGAAAATGAAAAGACTTGGTCGGTTCATACGGCTGTAACTTGAGGTTACATTGGTCTAAAATGTTTGAAAAGGGCTCATTTCCAAGGAAATGTAACGCTCTTCAACTTATTTTCTGAGAACTAATTGTGAGATACTAAAAGTAGAGTCGTTACAAGTAAAAGTGTCGAAAAAAACAACAGAAAATCGTGGTTTTTAACACAATTTTCCAATATTTCCGCGTCACGTAAGTTGGAAACTATTAGGATATAATTATGAAAAATCGAAACAAGTGACCTTCCTGGTGGTCTCCAGCAGCCCGCTCACATCGGACATCCGGGGACTTTTAGTATGTTTACCTCCCAACAACCTCAAACACATTGGAAAATTGAAAATTCACTAAATTGACCATGTCGTCTATATTTTCTTATTGACTGGACTAAATACCACAACCCCCTGAATCGTACATGTATAGGCAACTCCTCAGATTCAACTGCGTGATTCATTGCTAAATATGCAATGTCGTTGCCAAATGGCCAGTTTTCTCGCCGAGAAATATAAATTAGCTCGATGAGCAATTTATACGTCAAAAGACTCAAGCATAGATACGCAAGCAAAACGGCATTTGGCTGTTGGGTTGTTATAGTGTATCCCGCACCTACTAGACCCGAATTTCAGGAATAATTCTTCGATATCTTAATCGCTTAATTGGGTTATTGCGTCAGCATTCGTTTGTTCGGCAGAAATAACCATTTTTCATCGAAATACCTAGTGCTTGACTTCTTCAAAATCGGACATTTTCACTTAGATCAAATTAATAGGCCGTTAATCAACAATGGGGAACTTGCACATTTTTCAAAAGTTGGTGTTTCTTAAAGAGGGCTCTTCCACAAGCCTATTGCTCACATTAAACTTTGAAATCAATAAAGGATGCTTTTTCAGCGAATTTTTAAAAATTTTGAGTGGGGGTTTGATTATGTCAAAAATTATTTATTGAAATGGATGATGCGGGGAAGAGGGGGTTAGACGCGTTTACTGGAAGGAAATTTTTCATGTTATTTGTAAACAAACAATTTTAGAGTTCCCTCAAATGCTTCACAAGTAAGGATTGACATTGTTTCCCGTCGGACCATCCATCCCCTCTCAAAGAACTTTGAACCTTTTTTAAAAATGTTAAAACGCACCAATCGGGTTGCAACTTCCGTTGTTATCCTATAGTTCACGGGTCAAGTCACCGGTACGCTTTTCTTCCCAATCTGAGATTCATGCAAGATCCCCATTAACGATTTGGTGCAAGGTGACTAAATTTTCTATATGTGCCGCAGATCACTGTCCTTCACCTACGTCACGAGCATTCCCAACCGCCATTGCGCTGGACCCAGTACATTATTAATTGTTACTGGTCTGTGATTTTTGAGAATTCATAAACTTCAATTTCAAAATTAACTTGCTCTGCTGCTCTGGGGTGAACAATCGGGAGCAAGGACTGCTGGTGACGTCAGTCTCCACCCCTCCCGTCCGATTGGCAGGGGGAAATCTGCGGTTTAGTCACCTTGATTTGGTGGGTAGCTTTGGGGTAACATGTGATAGGAATTTAACAAGAACAAAATTGAAAACAAGACACGATTTACACCACCAAACTGAAGCTTAAGCCCGCCACTCACGTGCAGTTTTAACTGACAGTTTGAACTGTACAGTTCAAACTGACAGTCTAAACTGCACGTGAGTGGGCATTTCATCTCAGTTAAGGTAAACTGCACAGTTAAACTGTACGGTTCTCAGTTCAATTGCTACTATCCGAAGATTGTTTCCACCGTTTCAACCATTCCTTGCACCACTGCCTGCGTCTTTTAGGTTGGTTACTTTCCGGATGAATAACTGCACAAATTAAACCGAGAACGGCAATACAGTCCTGCTCATTCGAATCCATTATGTTAACTGCAGAATTGAACTGTACGTGGGTGGGGGACTGAACTAAACAGTCCAAACTGACAGTTTAAACTGTGCAGTTTGAACTGACAGTTCAAACTGCACGTGAGTGGCCGGCTTTACAAAAATCATTCAAAATCCTATCAAGAAAACATATGATTTCGTCGGTAACGAAAAAAAGAAAGATTACACTTTTAGGAAAATTATGTTATCCTCGCCACAGGTTCTGAATCTCATTTGTTTGGACGCTAAAGTTTCGTTTCACGGGATGATGAGAGCTCTAAATGACAAAATTGGTAATACACAATAGCTAGGCACCAAACTCAACACTTCATACCTCGTAGCCATTTTGCATCACGAAGTTCTTTTTGTTTTTTTTTTCCTTTGGCATTGGCTATGTGCCATGCAGCCATTGCATTTATGTGAGCTATTGGCGATTGTAGCTAAGGGATACGATATCTGGCGGCGTTTCAGAGAAACATTTGAGTCCGGTACTCCATGAGATTTGTTGTTGTCGTTTGACAACAAACTACAACAAAGGTTTTCTACAATGAGGAAGTTCATGTATCAAAAATGTTGGTCAGTGACACTTTTTTCTGTGAACTACGGCTAAATAATCCGACAGTGACGAGGAGGCCTCGATATTGTACCTTTGGCATCACCGAATCAAGAAAACAAGACGGTTATGCGGGTGCGCAGTACACCCGTACAGAAACTTTCACTGTCGGCTATTTGTTGGAGCAAGAAAACTCGAAAACACCGATTCAAAAACGTTTTCGACCATTTTGCAGAACCCGTGACGTTCTCTGAGCACTAAAACAAAACGGTGAGCTGGTGAGTACCAGTAAAGAAATGATATTAAATGAAATGAAATTAGCCCAGTGTTGAGAGAAAGTCGACCGCCGAAAGGCTTGGGAGCTTGCTTGACTTTTGAGTATAAATGTATCAGAAACCATGTTCTTCTGTTCTCGTCACTTTAGGCCAACTGACTACTTTTTCCCCATTATGTTACGGGCATTGACCACGAAAAAACACTTAAAAAAACAAAACTTGTTATCATTCAACATATGTAGGGAGTACCGGTTTCATTATCACACGACACTAGCGCCGTTAGTGATAGCTACAATCGCCATTTACAGCACCCATATGTCGACAAGAAAATAAGGAATTTCGTTTTTAACGCCAAAAGACGTGTCATTGGAAATCACGAAGATTGAATAACTGCCCCAAAAATTAACAATCATAACCTCGGATAAAGAAAATGAATGCTTACATCCTCGAGAGAATACTCAAAAATCCATTTCACAGCATCGTCCATGATAGTCATGATCATGAAAAAAAGAACAGCTCAAATTCAGAGGACAATCAAGAGTGTAATTATTTAATTCATCTCATAATCCATGTTTCTTGATGAGTTCATCTTGTATTCTAGCATATCAGGCATTAAACAATAAGCAATCAAGAAGCCATCGAAACTGCCCTTGAGCTATTCTAGCCAGAATATAATACCAATATTATAGGGGAAAAATGGCATAGTTTCGTCACTTTTGAGAGGTACTCTGGTGGAACTTACAAGCCTTAAAGCGGGGCAAAATCTTGTTTTATTAGTCAGCCAGAGCCTACATTTGAAGCACTGGAGGAGCTATTAATTAAACGTCGATCGTTTTCAGCAGGAGGACGATCTTACAAGCCTTAAAGCGGGGCAAGTTCTTGCTTTATTGGTTGGCTCCAGAGTCTCAATTTGATGCATTAGAGGAGCTATATAGATGAGCTATAACACCTCGGTCACGTGACTGAGGTCATTACTTCCCGTTCTTTTTCAAATGCTTGAAGGTTCCATCCAAAGGGGGCTGCATTTTGCTCTTATAAATCTTTCACTTCAAATTCTTGAGGAGTTCATGTGTGATGAAACTTGAACTCTTTTTTCAAAGCATTTTCAGTAGTAACGCCATTATTCGGTGCTTTAAGGCTAAATGCACGTCGCGTATTCCTAATTTTAATATTGATCCCGTGAAGCAATTTTTCAATCTGAAAACTGGATTGTTCTTCTTTGAGTATATCAGAGAAATCCAACCAATTCTCATGCACCACATTTTGTCACAACATGATGAAATTGCTTAAAAAAAAAAAAAAAAAAAAAAAAAAAAAAAAAATTACACACATTTGTTTGGTTGCATAGACTCCACAGAAAGTTAACATGGAGCTTGTAAACGAGCCTTTATACGCAGTTGGCCATGATTTTCAAGAGTTCCACGGGTGTTTGTGTTTCATCGGGAACTTGCATGAATGACCCATTTGGAAGAAAAGTACACCGATGAAATTGGCACATGGAGAGAAGGAAATCAACGGTAGTTGCAGCCTGATTGATGCATCTGGTGATTTTTAAATAAATTTCAAAGTTCTTTGGGAGGGGATGGATGGTGCGAGGGGAAATGACGTCAATGTTTAGATGTACGAAGCATTTGAGAAATGTTTTGTTTACAAGTAACAAGAAAAATATTCCCAAAGAAAACATGTTTAACCCTCTCTTCCCCACACCATCAATTTCATTGAATAGCCTTTGACGTAACCAAGCCCCCACTCAAAATTTTCAAAAATTCGCTTTAAAAAAACCCTTGATTGATTTCAACGTTTAATGTGAGCAATTGTCTTGTTGAAGAGCCCTCTTCAAGAAACACCACTGCTTGACAAATGTGCAAGTTCAATATTGGAAACTATTAGGAATAGTTTCCTAACCTCCTCCACTTCTGGAGTGAGACAACCAGTAACGTGACTGAGGTCATTTCAGAAGGTCCTTGCTTCAATGCGCAAAGGACAAAAATCTCTCTAGTGTTGGGTTATATATACTCTAAGGTAGAGGGAACGACCCAAGGCTACTAGAACTAACAAGGTTGGCCAATACCATGTAAACAAGACGAAAAAGTTGCCTCAGTGTTTTGATTGGTCGAGACCGATTGTGACGTAGAAATATGCTCCTCTTCCCGCCCCTCTGTTTATAGTCTACAGTATTTACGTAGAATTCGTGTTATTTGAAAGCGCAAACTGCCCAAACTATTGTTTTATTTAATTTAACTAGAATTTTGGCAGTCGTACCTTCACCATGGTATTTTCAGGTGGCAATATTTTTGTTGAGAAGGGTATTTCGGACCAAGAAAAATTCCCATTTCCTTCGAAGCCCTAGCTCCCTAGCCCGGGGCGTTTCTTCTCATTATAATAATGAGGAAGTTTCACGTTTTTCAAAAAAAAATTTTTTGATGAGGTATTCCAATCCTTCTATGAAAATAAATAAACATTAAAACCCTTCGGAAATATTTTTTTTTTATTAAGAAAAGTTGTACCAATTTCGAAACTGATGACTCAGACGAATTGGTTTTTACCATCATAGCTAAATCTATAAAACTTGATTCATCGGCGTTGGATGCAGTCGTCAACGTTCGAAGCCTACGGAGCAATGGAAGTACAAGAAGCTGTGGTTGTAGCGAAACAGATACTGCCATAGTGAGGCCCCTTCACCTCTAGCTAGTCAAAGCCTCTCATCAAGTTCAAGCTCGTCGAGCCATGTCCTTCAAGCCATTTCTAGGGTGTCAAGGGCTAGTTTTCCATTGTTTGGGGGGGGGGATTTGGTCATATTTAGCCATTTTTAAGGCTCGAATCGTCCGTTTTGTCCTTTTTCGAGCGTGAACTACTAGTTTGCTGTTCTTAAGGCAAAAATGCTGCAAATTTTACACAAGGGTTTATTATTCTTGTGTTTAGACAGATACGGCTTGAAATCTCAAAACATTTGAAAACCCCCATTTTGGACACGCTTTTGGCCCATAAAAATCCAGGGATTTAGTTGATCAAACAGATCAGATGTTAGGACTAACTAGATTCCAAATGGAGTCTACCTGCGAAAGAAGGAGATTTTTCGAGTAATCCTAAGGCAAGATATGGTCCGGATGGCGGACCGACATTCCAGAAATAGAATCTAGACATGTTAAAATGTTTACAGAAAAAGTTTGAGGGTGGGTTGTAACAATTTTTTCCTGATGGAAAACATAGGTGTATTAAATGAATAATGAACCAAAAATCTATTTGTTCATCAAACCTTGAAATAATATGCAGTAGGTGCCTATCAACAATCTCTAGTATCAAACACGTATTAATAATACGATAATTCCTCTTCAATAGCCGGCCATGCACTTACAGCGGAATTCCACTTGCATAAAATTCTGCTCTGGGGCCAAGCATTTCCACTCGTATTCACTGTTAACGTGTGATGATGTAAATAAGAGAAGACGGGTGGAAATGCTCGGCTCCAGAGCCGGTTATTTCCTCTCAAAAATCGTGTTCTGTTCTACAAACTTGATCCTCTTGAAATTTTGAACATGACAATGGCGCCACGCCAAATGGCACGGTACGAGAAATGATTTGACCATGCACCAACGTTTTATCCCTTCAAATGACAACAATCCTCTGTAAAATTCTCTCTATACCCACACAAATTTGATATTTATATAGTTTTCTCTCGCCGTTCTTTCCTCTCCCGTTCCATTCACCACAATTTACCATGGGAATTGTTTTTGAACGCAAAATTTTCCTTCCCCGTTTTATACCTTCACGCTTTCCTCTGACTTTTCCACGTGCCACGATTTTTGAGAGAAAAGAAGAACGCAAATTTTGATTATATCGTGAATGTTAAATGAATTTAGGTAATTGATTAATTATTTGAGTAAAACATTCTTTTATTATATTTAAAAATTCCGACTAGTTTCGGGGTAAATGCTCCCAATTTTCTAGGCATCCGTAGGTCGAACCAAATCTCTTTGTCACATGTCAAACACAGAAACACAACACAGTTTGTGTTGATTGACATGTGACGAAGAGATTTGGTTCGACCTACGGATGCCTTGAAAATGGGGTGCATTTACACCGTTACTAGTCGGCATATTCAAATATAATAAAAGTATGTTTTACTCAAATAAGTAATCAATTACCTAAAGTACGCGACACGAAATAAGGCGGGTGTGACTCATCGACTAAAAAACCAACGTTGCGCATTATAGTCCCAAAGATGCGATGAAAAGCTCAAGTCTACACCCATAGCTGGCAACGTTGCGCTCCCATCGTTGTCACTTTGGAGAGCTGTGAGCCGGTGAGCGTTCGTAAAACCCCACCCCACATCACCACCCACAACGCACGGAGTGGCAACAGGGCATGGGAGGGCCGATGAGTCACACCCTCCTTATTTCGTGTCGCGTACTTTAAGAAGAACGCAAGTGTATAGACCCCGTTCAGCGATGGACCCGCCTCCAGCGGCCGCCCGTAGAAAACTCCTATAGTTAGGATCAAATTGAATATCCCCGGTGTGGCTGACGATTAAAATAGCTTTATTTAAGTAGTGTTCCAAAGAAAAATGTTTCAGTCCCACCCTAATAAAGTTTAACGATTGAAATAATTATGTTATGACTATTTCTAATTACATTCATGATGAGTTAATATTTTAATTGACTTGAAAAGTGGAAATGGGTGAACTCCCACACTCTCTTCTTGTTTGCCACTGTTTTTTGCAATAAAAAAATCTTAAAGTGACCAAAAAGTAACTCACTGAGACGAACTATTACGGTAATCGATAAGTATTAGTGTGAATCACAGTTTTTTATGTAATCGCGCAAAGTGCAATTCAGGCTAGAGTACGGACACTTGATTTTAAGTACAGTATCAGTCACTCACATCACAACACCATCCGGGCTGCCCCCAGCCAAGGGGCCCGAGAACAAATGACGAAACCCATAATTTGTACAGGGGTTTTGAAAGTGTATTCGTACCACCGTCGAGCGACAGATTCCGTTTCTCGGTCATATCTTGTTGCGTTGTTACCATCGAAAGAGGACAGATACAAGTTCTTAAATTTAACGTCCCAGTCCGCTCCGCACTACTGTTCCGCGAGTAAGTCAAAAGTTCGTATGCCCTCGAAGCTGTGATCCGACAACTTCTTTCCTTCGTCCAAGTCCCAGAACCTGCAAGAAAAGCGTACGGCGGCACAAAAAGGGAAAGTGAATGTTCTCCAATAAACAGTGAAAAAGATTACTTACTAGTTTGACCCAGCGTGTTTACGGAAATGTCATACGCGCTGTCCGAAGCATGTGCTACCTTCTCATTGAAAAACTCAACCTCCTTCTTGGACATAAAGGTAGTAAAGTTCGAGACACAAAAAGGCAGAGAGGACGCGGCGTCCCATCTGTCCTGGAGGCGAAGAAAAAGAGCACGAGCCTCGTGGGCCACCGTCTCTTTGGCGTGCAGGAGAGGCTTCTGAGCCTAATTGACGCATTTTAGGTTTCAAGTACACGCTGGGGAAATTTGGCGAGGGAAAAGTACCTGGGCAGGCAGACAACAGCGTGTGTAAGTGGTCTGCCCGGCGAACTTGGTTGAAAGGTAGGCCCCGCGCACACTAGGAGAAAAAAGACGCCGACGCGCGAGTCGGCGTCTTTTTTCTCGGGGAAGAGACGACTCTCGCGTACGCATCCAATGTGAAAGGCCCCATAGAGTTCTATATGTTTTTACTGCACGAGTCGGACGCTGACGCGCGCGTCGGCGTCTTTTTTCTCCTAGTGTGCGCGGGGCCGTAGGGTCTTCGTAGACAGATGGCAAGTTTGGTCAACTGGAATAGGGGGCTTGTTCTGTAAGAATTTGACTGATCCTAGGAACAGTCAGGTCCTGTTGTGACGTCATGTTTTGGTGTTCTGTATCTCAGTGTTCTCTTGTAGCTGTTCCCCTGACGTCACGACTGGGGGAACACTCTCACTATCCTTTTTTTTGAGTAAATGTTTTTAGTTTTTGTTTGCTTTATTTTTGAATTATTAACAGCGTGATATTTATTACAAAATGATAATTTCTAGTCATGGAAAGGTCATGTTTAGGTTATAAAGGAACACTTGGCTGGTTTTACGGAGGAACTCCAGTCAACATCACAGGAAGCAGTTCAAATGACAGTTACAAGGAAAAGTTGAAAGGACAGGGAACAGTGACAGTAACACTCAACTAAAGTTACAGAACAGGCCCCCAGGGGCGTATAAGTCCTTCCCTAGTTTCCGTGCCTTACCCCACTGTTGCTTCAGATCGGTGGAACTCAAGTCCTCCGATCTGCTATACCGACGCTTAAAAACAACAAAATAGGCTTTTGAATCAAGGAATTATTAAACTTCATCAAAATAATAATCATTACCGGTGAACCTTCAGCAACACCGCAACGATATGCTTGCATTTTGATGAGTTGCCAGCCGTGCATGAACAGTTGGCTTCCACGATGTTCTCTTCGTTGTTTACGGTGACGTTGATCTCATGAGGAGGACCCGACAAATGACTGCTCTGAAGACAGAGTCCGAATATACCGTTTTTTCGTCAGTCGTTCTGTTCACACTTCCGAGCAAAACGATGTGACCCGCACTTAACACGGCATCGTCCTGCTTGAACGCGCTAGTCCTGTCCTCGCCGATAAAGTCAATAATACTTAGCAAGAATGTCATGATGATCAAAACACGAAAACTCAATAATTAAAAGAAGTATTGTTTTCCACGAGCGAACACGCCTAACCTAACACAACAAATCGTCTATAAAGAAAAGAATTAACAAAATCTCGAATTAAACTCACGCAAAATAATGTCAAAGCCCTAAAGTATCCACTTCGAAGACTATTCCATCGAAAAAAGGCCTTAAATAAATAGACCATAAACTTTTTTTTTTGAACCATGCAGCCATGGTGTTTTTTATAGAATGCATTTCGGGCCCATTCCCGGTGCCCCTCATCAGCATTACCTATAATTTCATAATTAACTTAAATAATTTTGTTAATTATGAAATTATAGGTAATGCTGATGAGGGGCACCGGGACTGGGCCCGAAATGCATTCTATAAAAAACACCATGGCTGCATGGTTCAAAAAAACAAAAGTTTATGGTCTACAAGTCGAAGCAACAGCCAAGGAAAGGATTTTGAATAAATTCCGAAACTTAAATAAATAAATTTTAAGAAAATTCTGGAAGTCGACCTAGTGGTCCATTGACAATGACTTGCATTGCACTGATAATTTTGATCCTAACTATATTCCTCCTCTCGCTCAGAACAGATCATCCGAATAATTCCGTTCGGATCACAACTTGTAGGAAGTTTGTGAGGTCTTGATGTGTACATTGTGGATTTTCATGTCAGTCGCACTCGTAAGAATTTATGAATGAAAATGTGAAAAAAATACTAAAATTTTGCCGTTTTTCACCGGTATCTCAAAACGCAACGCGAAATTTTGTTGGATAACTTCAGGTTCGGATTCAGCACCCCAAAAAACGTAGAATTCAAATGTAAACCCGAGGTTTCCATTTTTTTTCACGTCCAACTACCACTTGACTGTATTACATCATCAGCACATTGGAAACCGCACGTGAGAGGCAGGCGTGAATCGACAGACCGTTTTCTGAAGGGAGGCGATTTCTAATAAATGAAAAATGACAGTGTTGGTATTTTGAAGAGAATAGATGCGATGTAAAAAACACAAAAGACACTTTTCATCTCTTGCGACCCTGAGAGCAGAACGCTGAAAATAGTCAACATAGCGGAGTGGCATAAATTCAGATCAATTCAAGCTGCTAATAAGAATTTATTCACAGCATCAGTCCAGGGCAAATAGCTATTTTCTTTTCCATAGTTTTCAACTTTCTTAGTTTAATTTTAACGTTTAGTTACGTTTTATTTTAATATAAATACATACATTTACATGAAGTGGGCTAGAAAAGAAAAATAACTCAAGATTTGTTGCTGCACAACTTGCATATGTAAAACAAATCCACATATCGTATCTGCGTATGATCACGTTGTGGAAAATTCTTTTGTTCCCCCCCCCCCCAAGTTTTTTTCTGCTTGGACAGTGGTACGCAGAAATGATATGGCGATTTGTTACAGGCTACTATTCTCTGTTATTACTAATTTTGTGTACAGTAAAATCGAAGGGACAGTCTAAATTATAAGAATACAAAAAAAAAAAAAAAAAATGCTCGAGATGTTACTGGCGTAAGAAATAAGTACACATAATAAAACTGGGAGGAATGTGAAAAAGAGCTGTTCCTACTTATATTTTTCTCTTTTGCCATGTAAAGCATTTTTCACTTCATGCTACATATTTACACTGTACATTTGTTCTTCTTTTCGGAACATCACATTTTGCGATTTTATACACATAGAATTAGTTATTTTGTTCTTCAACAAAACGGACGATAGGATAGGGATGATGTGACAGGGTGAGGGGGGCGGAATGGCACTCGATAACGTGATGCATTAAAGTGGAAAACGTTACACGGGATGAGATTCAGAAGGGTACGGCAGGTTTTTTTTTTTGCCTTATTTTTCCAAAGTTTAAAGCTAAGAGAAGCCCACAGAACAAGAGAGAATGGGGAATGTGGCAGTTATAAACAAAATAAATAAATAAATAAACTATTATAATACGTATATAAACTTATGAGTTCATCATTGGGCAAATCTAAATTCTTAACAGAACATTTCTTCATTAATACTCGGAAAAATTTTAATTTGTTTAAAGGAAAAAAGTGAGGCGCACATTCTCCCACTTCAAAAATTATATTCTTGAACAATAAACAATAAAACAATAATAATAATAATAATAATAAATATCACAACAAAGTACGACTCGTTTCGCTTAGAACATGAAAGAAAGTGTCGAGTTTACAGAGAGCGTATACTACATAACTTCTGTGGGAGTTGCAGTCGGCAAGTGAATCGTTCGAGTTTCATTGCCCACTATGAGACGAAGCCTCTTGAACGGAGACTGACTCAAGGAGAACGTGAAATCCGTTGAGTCGGCAGAACTGTTCGATTCGGGCGACTCTGCGCGTTTTTTTCTTCGACGGTCTCTCTCTTTGTTTTTCTTTTTCTTGTGACGACGGACGCGATGCTCTTGAAGATCGTCGACTCCTTTGTTTTTATAAAAGAAAAATAAAGCATAAATCAAAGTGACTTTTGCTGTGATTCATAATTGAAACCCTTGGACGTTTATTCTTCCAACAATTGAAGCGGACGGTCACATCGCAGCGGAAAAATCTCATATAGAACAGGCACACTACAAAAATGTTGGCCAAACGCTTTTCAAATGTTTGCCCACATACTACCTCAAATGCGTATGCAAATCTCTAATAAGATACATCGATATTCGCCATTTTGAACAAAGGATCAGTATGGGGGAATGACATTGAAAATTGTAAATGATATTGAGATTCTGGGAAAAATTCCCCGTTTTCATGCTCGGGTAGCCAAATTGGTACCACATTCTCATGATGGTGATGCTGGAAGATGACATTTGGAGAGGTTTCTTCACCACATCAAAAGCGGCCATCTTCCGTGTCACGATGGCGTACGAGGACTCGAGGATCCTCGCTTTAGTCATCACGTTAGTCATCAGTTGTTGCTTTATGCGAACGTGCGTTCCTCAATGAAAACAAGAAGAGACTTTCACAGAGGCCACTTTTTTCGACCTCTGACTGACTGATGAAGACAAACGAAACAGTACGATGAAAGATGCTTCATCGGCTACACCATTGTTTGGAAGCGCTCCCATTCGGTACCGCAACGCAATGGTCCCCAACCATAATGGCTCAGTATACGTGATATAGGCGCAAGCATTACAATGAATTTGTTTTCTTTGTCACGGGGTTCGAACACTTCTTAAAAATTGTAGTCTTCAACGTTCAACACTTGCCTGCACGGAGCTCCAGGAATAAGTCATGATCTGTGGTCCGTTTCCGGGGTGAAACGTCAGGATCTGAGGCTCAACTGTCATTGTACGGCCGATTGAATTGGCTGGGAAACTCCATCTGGCTAGTCTGTTTGTGGGCATACATACGACTTGAGGACAAATTCGAGATATTCAACCCCAACACTCCAGAACAGCGAAATTCGAAAAAATGAAGAACGAAGTTAACGAAATATAGCCTTCGATTATTTTAAAAAAGAAATAATTAATACACGGAAAAGAAGACAGTTCGGCAAACCTTAACGTTCCTTCGCCGAAATACAAAACACAAGGGTCCCAAAAATGTCCAAATTATCCGTATTAGTCTCCTGAACAACAACACCAACAACGAGAATAACAGAAACTCTTCCACCTGAACAAAGACAACTTTCCAACGGGTTTTAAAAGACGACTTTTGAATTAACACCTGAAAGACTTTCAAACACCACTTTTGGGTTTCGGAAAAAAAACAACAACGGATCCTCAGACTTACTTGCAATAAAGGCGAGCCTCGGTGGTGTAATGGATACAATACTCGCTTCGCAACCCAGCGGGCCTGGGTTCGAATCTAGCTATTGCCCATTTCACTACAAGGCAGCGGCGAACTGTGACACGGCACACTCGGCTTCGTGTGGGCGTTCCCGGCGCTGTGCGTTCAACAAACCGCACACCGACCGAAACGCCCGCGTAGTACGGGTGTGAAGTGCACAGTTGGATCAGGGTACGGCGTATGAGCCCAAAGGAGGCTTTGGCGCCTGCCGGGTTCGAAACCCGGCGCTCACTAATTATTATACTTGCAATAAAATTCCACTAAGCGTCTTTTAATAAAATCCAGACGTGACAGAAGTGCGCACGTCAGGTAAAATTAAGCATTTACCAATAAGTTGATTTCAGGAAAGAGTGTGGCAAAATCTAGCACGCCTTATCACGACTGGATTTATTTTCAGAAACTAAAATCAGTGAGAGTGAAGTTGTTCAATTCGGAATACAAAATATTTATTGTATCGAGCTAATGATAAATAACATCGTTTCTGGTATTTCTTTCCGTCTATTCGGCGGTATCATTCAATGCGTCAGGAAATCTGAAAAGTACAATATTGAAGAAAGTGTACTAACCTTCAACTCGAAGTACTTCGTACTGCGGCTCATAAGAGTCTTCACTCCAGCTAGTTGTAGTCGATTCCATCATGTCATCCATCACAGGACTTCGTTTCATTCTTAGAGTTAGTTTGAGTCGCCTTTTTTCAGGAACCGCTGCTACTTCGACGCCAGTTTCAGCTTTTTGGACCTGTAAAAAACCAGAGAATAGCTTTTATTCGTCATCCGTTACCTCTCCTTCACCAAACGTAAAAACCATTTAAGCCTCTTACCTCCGAGAACCCAGAGTTTTCACTGCTCCGCCTACTAGAAATCCGCGATTTCCTCAACAGTGCGGGAGTTTCACTTTCATCGCTGAATTCGTACACATCCTTTTCACTACAGTGATCTTCCATCGAGTCATCCGGTCCGACAGAAGGTTCACAGCTCAAGACGCTGCTCCTCCTCCTGGATCTGACCCCATTTCGGGAACATTTTGCAGATGATAAATCATCCAGAAGGCTCCTTTTGCACTTAGGAAGGAAATTTGATTTACATGTAGCCAAATTCCCTTTGTTCTCCTAGGAAAAAAAGGTGCGGTGATTTTAGGGGATTATTTTCCTGATAATTCATGGATATACCTTCTTAGAATCCTCGCTCGACAAGTCTTTATCGGACGAAGTTGAAGATAAATTGCTATCGCAATTTATACTAGCCGGGTGGATCTCACCTTGCGAAACTTCATCTCTCGAGTTGTTGTTGCTAAGCTTATCTGACGTGACATCACTGAGCGGTTCCGATAAACGATCGTGTTTCCGAAGTGACATCCGAGTAGCCACAGCCGAACTCTCCAAATGAGTCACTCTGTTCAAATAGTCTCGCTTCTACGTGATCATAAAATTAGAACAAAATTCCTTGATTTTTAACCTAACAACTTACCTGCAAAAGTTCATTTTCAGTCTTATTCTCCAAGTCAGGTTCCTCCCGTCGCGTTTTATTCCGCAAATTATGACCGTGGTGAACGGCAGCGAAGTCTTTTACAGCTCCGCTTGAGCTTCTAGACAATTTTCCACCTTCGGCGGTCTCCTTTTTAACATCCGCGAAATGACACCGTTGAGCAATGAGCATTTCCGCGTCGTACTTAGTCATGCCTTTGTCACGTAACTCCCGTATGCTCAAAGGCGTTACAACGGCGGTGCCACTCGGTTGCGACGCTGCCGTTGACGTCGGAGGGGACGTCGCCATCGTGGGCTCTTTAGTCAGTCGCTTCGCTTTGGTCCGATTGATGCGGTTGTCAGTCTCACGAAGTTTATATCCTGAATTGAGATCATCGCTGCCAACGGTTCTGTCCTTGGCAAAAGCCCCGGTTCCCCGCCTCTCACACGTTTCACACTCGCAAAAACAATTGTTATCACCGAAAAAATCCTCCGCGTAAAAACAAGTGATTTCTTCGCCTATTTCAATATCTCGTAACACTTTAACACAAGCTGTACCCCTGCCTGTAGCAACAAACTGAAAGACAAAAGAAGACTTGTCTGTAAAAACCCTCTACCTACAAAGTTTGAACCGATCACTTACCTTGCAATTAGCTCGACAATCGTGATTTATAAATGCTGCCGGACCAAGCCAAAGCTGTGCGCAGTTTTTTCTACAGCTAAACATTACACTAAAATCATTTTTCCCGGGTCGTAGCAATTGCGACTCCTCTTCCTCAGTCAGTTCCGCAATGCAACCGACTAGGCAGGTGATTTGCTCATTTTTAAACCTGAAAAGTAGAGAATGAAAACAATGATTCATTGTTGTGCAACATAACGTCGAATCCTTTTACCATTTTTTTGTGGCGGATATTTTAGCTCCTTTCTGCCCTTCAAGTGAATACCTATAGCAAGGTTCAATAATAAAGCCTGAATCTCTGTCGAACACCCTCAGGTATCGATATATCTACAAACACAAGTCAGTTATACGTAATCCTATTCTTTCAAGACGAAAATAAGACACAAAACCCATGAGTTACTAACGTGCTGCTCCAGCTTTTGTTGCAACAATTTATTTCTAATAAGAGCTCGAGGGATCCAATCTCCACTCAAAAGTTTTTTGTAAGTAGCACTGTAATTTTGCTCTGTCTTGAATTCCTCAATTATACTTTTCAGTTGTTCTTTATTAGCCTTGATGGGGCGATACCTTTTATTTCCAACAACGAGAAAAAAAAAAAAAAAAAAACGGGGCCGTTGACACAAATTGAAGTGGAAACGGACACATAATTCAATGTTAACAAACGTTCATTCGTTATTCGTCGACGAAATTTGTTTTATTCAACAGGTTTCAAGAGAAAAGAGATCAATAAGAGATAGACCAAGAAATTGGTCAACATATTACATACGGAAGCTCGGCTTTGATTACTCGTTGAATCGTTCCAAAAGAAAAAGTTCCACGAGTAAGCCAGTAAGAGAGCGCGGACAATGAACGAACGTTAGTTACTCGCGTGAATATCTCTACTTACCTCACGTTCATTTTATGTGTTACAAAGCCTAAATAAGGATCCAAGGCTAGCGAAGTCGCTACGTCGTCGAACTCTGAAAGCTCACGAGGGCTCATCCCGGTGGTGGGATGGCTCTTAGCTTGTATCCCCGAATCAACAACCATTCTAAAAAGAAAAATACTGATTAATTCTAACTGACTGGGATTAACACAACTTGTGTCTTGAAAAACAGGCGGCTTTAAACAAGAAGTGCAATTGAAAATTAATTTAAAACTGGTTGAGAAGCGATTATTCGCCGTTTGTATGATTTGTACCAGAAATTTTTAGGTTTTGAGTCAGTTTGAAGTAACCGGCACGATATTTAAGGAAAAACAAACATAAGCATGAGTGCTGTAAGCCGATAACTTTACCAATCGGTTCAAGACAAACAAGCGAAAAATAAAGAATCAAAAGGAAATTTACATGACGTTGTGGAGTACGTGGACCGGGCCTGCTCAGATTCATAAGACGAAGGACGCGTAAAATGGTGCCATGCTTTTGAGGCTGGAACAAGATGGCCCCATCACCGTTTATAACACCTGGAAAAGAATGGAAGAAACATTTTTGAATCCGACTAATGACTTATGGTGGGTTTATCGTTGCCCTCATGCGTCAGATACTTCATAGGAAACATCACAATAAAGTTATCCATGGATAGTAATTCTATGGGATACCCTGAGATTGATAATCAACACTTGTCTACATCCAAACGGAAATATCGACTCCGAAGCTTAAAAAGCTAAGAAAAGAGTAATTATGAATTGCACTATGAAGCCATGAGGAAAGGTGAAAAATCAAGGTACGGTCGTGAGAGATTTTTTCATCTTTGTGCCCAGAATAAGCAGGGTGTCTAGAGCTTCCCCAAAACAAAATTCCCGTAACACATATCCATTTTTGTTTTTTACGTGTATCTGTCGTACCCACATACCAGAATTCAACACTTCATGAAATGGCTAGGCATTCCGCGAAGTCTAGACATTTGCTGTGGTTTCTTTTTTTGACCGATTTTTTCGCGGAATTGCGGAAATGGACATTTCGTGAAGTGCTTGGCGCGAAAATGACATAGAGTAACCGAAATCTTTCCATCTTCCTCGTACTGTTAGCCACAAATCCACCTGAGCGTGCTCTGGTCCACCTGCCCGCCCCGAATTAGATAGGTACCTGCTTGAAATGAAATCTATGGCCACAGCTCATCTCAGCTGAATTTAAATATAATATATTGAGGAATCTTTTAGTTCAAACTGCATCAGAAATACATAGAATCATTACATTTCACGAAAGCGGACAGTGACGTCACGAGAAATACATGACGGCCCAATGATGGGGGGGGGGGGATCCTTCGAAAATCCAAACTTTTAAAAAATCATTCAAATTCAAATTTTCGGTTCAATATTTGTTAGGAAAAAAAATTCCAAGAAATGTGCAAGTTCCTTATTCTTGGAAAAATGGAAAAAATCGCTAATTCACTGCTGAAACTAAGAATTAAAGAGATAAAGCTAAGAGATAAATGACACAACTCCGAGAGTGTGTCATTTGCAGTGTAAGGAGTCGATGTGTAAGAGTCAACTGCTGAATAGGGGTCACTGTTTGTGCCCGAAATGCATTCGACCTGAATAAAGAAGACTGCAAATACGGTTGTGGTTAGTTCATGAATTGTGAAGGAGAGGAGAATTTACAGAGAACAACCGCTTGAAGAAGGAAGTGGATTTAATTATAACTGATGTTATCTATAACTGGTGAAATTGATTCTACTAGAGCTACAGAGCTCCACTTGGGCTCAAAATTTAGCGCATTTGGTCTACTTCCTCAAGTATAATCGTGACTTTTTACGTACGATGCATTTTTAGGGACATATAAGCCAAAATCCTAAACAAGTCAGAAAATGTCGACGTTTTTCGAGCCCCCTGAAGTTAGCACAGGGTTTTACTTACACCTACGCTAACAACGTACTACTAAAAATTCAGATTTACCGAATTTTTTGCGACCTTCGATGTTCAAACTGACTGGCCTTTCAAGGTAGGACCATTTTTTTTGACTGGGAGATCTTTGGCGTCGGTTTTTCACTTTTAGTTTGAACCTTTTTCGGTTAAAATTGGCCCTTGCAAAGCCGAGTCCATCTATCAAGAGACGGACAAAATAGATAACGCTCACGTAAAATGATTCCAAATTTTATTTTTTCTCTAGACAGGGAGTATTTTGTTACTTCCCGAACAAGAGCATGACATTTTCAAGAGATTTGTTAGCCAGGAGATTTCTGATCAGGCCAGGAGATTTTGGGATGCCGGCCGAAGATCGAGTCCCAGGCCCAGAGACTTCACGGGAAAACCCGAGATCTGGAAACTCTAACCTTATAGTCCGGAAGTTAAAGGCAAAATTTTAGGCTAACTTTGCAAATTATCATTAAGCGATGTCAATTGGCAGAAATGTTCTACACACCTGTAAGATTATTTTAAGACTAATGCCCATCTGCAATGACAGCCCACCACCCCCTCAAAAGTTCAAATTTGACATAATTCGGCAGCTAGAGCTGATAAAAATATTCCGTCTGCGCCAAAATGTGCGTCTGACTCAGGTTGAACAACTTTGTATCCGACCAGAAGACCCGGGGGTGCTTAGTTTGGTCTCCACGAGAGCCAAAAGACACTACACAGTAAGCCTATATGGACTGGAGAATAATACACTTTTGCTGCAGTAGAATACATCGGCTATTTCCGCCTCAAAAGCAGTGGGTGACCTTTGCGAGACCTCATAATGCCCCAAAAGGGGTATCAAAATATTCCAGCGTGGACGAGTACTCTCCATTTGTCGAAATCTCGGTCGCCAAGGCTTGTGTTTTTACCCAACTTTTTGCGGTCGATTTTACACGAAATTGAAGTCATTCCATCACACTGACAGACAAACACACCCATAACAAAAAATTAACTTAACTCGTGGTCTCTGGGCATTATTTTCAGGATTGTATCACCATTTTACACATTTTTGTAAGTGATACTGATCATCTCATAGAGGTAGGGGTTCGCTGGGATCTTGTTCTTAAAATGAAACTCTGGGGTTGAAGGAAGACTTCTACGAAGCTGTATCATCACTCAAACAATTTCGTTGGAGTGTATGGAGATAATGAATAGACGAATAGTGTATGTGGTTTCGTGCACTCATAAACTGTGTAATAAGGCCCGCAAGCCCGAGTTCAGTTTTTTTTTTTTTTTTTGCTAGCGGTGTGATTGCCTGTGAGTGTGATGCAATGACTTCAATTTCATGTAAAATTGGCCGCAAAAAGTTGGTTATAAAAACATGCCTTGGCCACCGACATTCGGGCGAATGTTACTAGTGCTCCTCCACGCTAGACAATTTGAATTTCCCTTTTGGGGCATTGTGAGGTCTCGTAGAGGTCACACACTGCATTTGAGGCCATAACATCCGATAAAAAAGTTGATCCTGCCTCAGAAAAAAATAAATCATTCTCCGGATCATACAGGGTGTTCATAAATTACCTCGACAGAGAAAGTATGGTGATAGTACACCTCATTTGTGATCGAAATTACTATTTGAGGTTTTTTGGAATTCCTCTTGGTTTTCGAGATATCGTCAATTTCGTGTTTTTTTGGTGACCCCCTGTTTTTTTTCGACAAGTGACTAGTACGGCATCACCAACAGGTGCTGGACTAAAAGTAAATAGCTCATTGAAAAGAGCACAAAATTTCCTTCATTATTGGTCCTCTACTCAATAAAATTACACCAAGGCCCTAGCCGCTAGGGCATGAGATATCCGAAGGAAACTCGTTATTCGCATTTCTGCCCAATTTTCATAAGCGATTTTCACTATTTCGTCAAAGGAAAATATTTTTTTGCATTCATAGGGAAAACTTCCTTATGATGTTAGCTTTCCAATGACGTACAATAGTTACCAGTTTTCACCATCTAGTGAAGAGGTCGAAGCAATAAACGAGCCCAAAACTGAAAAATAACCCGCAATCAGGACCCTTTGAATGAGGTAAAACCAGCTCTGATTACTGGTTCCTAACGGATGAGACATTCGGATTCAAGCGGTCAGCTAAACCTAACTCCAATTTACGTTGGTGAGTTGAAATTGGGTAGTGGTGAAGCTTAAAATATCGTTAGTGGATTGGGCTTCATGGACCAGTAAGGTGGTCACCTTGACCCCCCAACCCGCCATGGATTTTTCTGGGATTCTAGGTTTTCTCCTTGTTGTCGAATGCAAAAATTGGCCCTCCGCATAACTGCGGAACTCCAGTCATCCCCTCTGGATTTACTCGCACGATTCTCGAATACGTACGATTCTCAAGCTCCTTTCTGGTCGCAACTGGTTGTTGGTAGACCAGTTTTAGATGACCTAATAAATAAAAATCCAAGGGTGGTTTGTTGTCAGGACAATCCACTACTCGCCGATGTAAATCAGCGTAACTTAGCGGTGGTGGTGAAGCTAAAATATCGTTAGCGGGTTTGGCTTCATGGACCAGTAAGGTGTTCACCGAAAAGTCCTGTCCTGACCCCCAACCACCCATGGATTTTTATTTACTAGGTCATCTAAAGCTGGTCTACCAACAACCAGTTGCGACCAGGAGCCGTATTACGAAACCGTGTGAAAATGCCACAAGATGCGGTTGCTAGGACGGGATAGTGTTATTTCTTATTCAGCGTCCTTGGATCCCGCTAGCGGCATTTTTTCCCGAGAGGAGCTTGAGAATCGTACGTACTCCAGAATCGAGCGAGGAAATCCAGAGGCGGCGACTGTGGGTGCAACGTGCATCTAATGCAGATGTGCGGAGGGCCGATTTTTGCATTCGATATTCGCGTTCGAGGGTTGCGGGTCAGGGTGACCACTGGTCCATGAAGCCCAATCCTCTAACGATATTTTAAGCTTCACCACCACTCAATTTCAACTCACCAACGTAAATTAGCGATAAATTTAGCTGACCGCTTGAACCCGTATGTCTCATCCGTTGGAAACGAGTAATCAGAGCTGGTTTTACCTCATTCAAAGGGTCCTCATTGCGGGTTACTTTTCAGTTTTGGACTCGTTTATTGCTTCTACCTCTTCACTAGATGGTGAAAACTGGTAACTGTTGTACGTCATTGGAAAGCTAACATCGTAAGGAAGTTTTCCCTATGAATGCAAAAAAATATTTTCCTTTGACGAAATGGTGAAAATCGCTTATGAAAATTGGGCAGAAATGCGAATAACGAGTTTCCTTCGGATATCTCATGCCCTAGCGGCTAGGGCCTTGGTGTAATTTTATTGAGTAGAGGACCAATAATGAAGGAAATTTTGTGCTCTTTTCAATGAGCTATTTACTTTTAGTCCAGCACCTGTTGGTGATGCCGTACTAGTCACTTGTCGAAAAAAAACAGGGGGTCACCAAAAAAACACGAAATTGACGATATCTCGAAAATCAAGAGGAATTCCAAATACGTGTCCACCGCAGCGTCGTTTGGCTCTCGTGGAGCCAAAACTAAGCACCCCCGGGTCTTCCGCTCAGATACAAAGTTGTTCAAGTTGACTTAGACGCACATTTTGGCGCAACATTTTTATCTGCTATGGTTACCGAGTTATGTCAAATTTGAACTTTTCAGGGGGTGGTGGGCTGCGATTGGTGGGGACTTGAACTTAAACTTGGTCTTAAAATCATCTTACATCATTTGCATTCTGTAAAAACGTGTCGTCCATTTTGAAGCGATTAAAGCCGGTGGTCTACTGTAAGCGTTTTCGAGCAGCGCTACAACGTGATGCAACGCGCGACAAAGAGCGTTCATTCAAAAAGGCTTAAACTGAATTAACTGCAGGTAAGCCTGCAGTGGACGATTTCACATCCAATTTGAGCCTTTGGGATGTACGCTCGTTGTGAGTTGTAGCACGCGCTCGAAAACGCTTCCAGTGAACGACCTAATGCAGCGTATTTCTAAATTGTTTCCCAGTTGAAAAGTAAAACATGATTGTGGTAACTAGAAATAAACTTGAAACACGCTGAGCTAAGCGTTTTGTTCTGCTTGGAAAACGCAGCTTTTAGGAGATCTTAAATTTAGGGATCTCTGATCAAGGCCCTAGGTCCTAGGTATGAAAACTTAGTCGTCTCTTGGGTGATACTAGCGAGATAAAATTGTTCGTCAACTTTCCGGAACCAAAGGAGAGTTTTTTTCTTCCAGATCGGGAGGCGTTGTCGCGGTGGTGCGCAGCTCGACGGTTGCATCAATTTTTGAAGTCACGCTTCGACGCACGATGTTTGCACTTTTACCAAGTGCGGGTTAGCACTATCCATCTTTCGACATTGATGTGTACTTCAGTCGGATGGTCTTGGTCACCAAGTATCGGCTCGATATTTGAAGACACTTATTACCGCCGTATTTCTGCACCAATCCTGGACTTCAAGGGCTCATTTAAATCTTCAGGAAATTCCGCACAACCGTACGATTTTCTTTTTTCATATTTCATCCCTTAAATAAATGTAAAACGCACATAAACTTTTACCTTGAAAATTCACACTCTTTCGACGACTTATTTAGGAAAGCAAGATCGTACGGTTGCGCGGAATTTCCTGAAGATTTAAATGAGCTCTTGAAGTCCAGGAGTGGTGTAGAAATACGGCGGTAATTTGCGTAACGCGGAGTAGGCCAGGTATGATTGGAGGGGGGTCGAGGAAACACATGTACAACTCCCCCTTAACGCCGAAAAATAATGTCTGAAAAAAGCTTACAGTTTCCTTCAGACTCATTAATGGAGACTCGTAAACCATCCGCTAAACATTGTCCTTGTTTTATACAGAATATTTGAAATTTCCAAAAGAGCGTTGTGAATCGGGTACAATGAGGAAGTTTCATGGGTCAGAACTTATTCATAAATCTATTTTTTAAGGTTTATTTATGCTAAAATAGAGCATAAATCGTAATCCGTTCGTAAAATAATCCAATAGTTAATAAATACGCGATTTTTGAAGTTTTAGGTCATTTCAAACACGCCAGCTAGCATGTTTGTGTCATATGCGCCTTCCGAAAAAAAATTCACCTGTAATGTAGCTGTCGGAGAGCGGTTTGTTGTTTCCTCTACTACTAGTGCTCTTCAATAATAAAATAATGGAGGATAAACAGATGAGCTATTTAGAGGCATGAAAAGGACAGAGAATACAAGGGATATTACGTTGCGGAAAATGTTCGTTTTGGCGGGATTTCAAGTACGCCAACTTTTGTTAATAAATAAAAAATATTTCTGGAGGGTTTAAAATTTTCATTTATTTATTTACGTGGAAGGATTGATATGCCTCATCGAAAAAAAAATTTTTTGGAAAATGTGAAACTTCCTCATTGTTAAAAATAAAACACGTTCATTCCATGCTACACAACAATTTACATACACAGGGTGGAACAGGATAAGTGTGACAAAAAAATTTGGGTGAAAGTAGGCCTCATTTGTGACCGCAAACACCCTATGTACCATGGTCCGAAAATCAAAACCCTACGAGATATGATTTTTCTAACGTTTATTATGACTCACATCACTTTTCTTAACTAAATGCAAATAACTCAGTTTCCAGCTGACATTTTGCAACTTTTGACGACAGAATCGGAAAGAGCACACTTTGTTCTGTCAGGATTAGCCAATTTCGATCAAATTCTCAAAGTTTTGCAAATCGAGGATTTCTAATTTTTCAAAAAAAGTCAACCCCCACTTTTATACACTAAATCTGAGCACACCGACATCCCATGGGTCGGAAAAACTTCCCCAATGTGTCCTTTTTAAAATTACTCATGAACGTATTTTAAGTTGATCAGTGATTTTTCGGCAGAAATGGTCATTTCTTAGAAAAAAGAATGGGTTTTCTCTCAAAATCGCTTATTTCGATCTACAAAATTTGAACGAGCTTTGTGATTTTTGGCATGATTAACGTCATTAAAGCATCAAGCAAAGTTTTCTTTTGAACGGGACGGACTGTGTGCGCTTGTCAAAGTCCAAATCCCATATCGCTCCCGTAGATCGTGATCGGAGGGGGTCGTGTCGCATTTCTCTACTGCGAATTTCGACGTTATTAGTTAATTTGCAATTATTCAGCCAGAAATTGGTATCAACAAGTAGAGTCATTAAGTGCGCTGCTTTCGTCGAATAACAGCTAAACACGCCGAAATTCGCAGTAGTGAAATGCACCTTTGCCGACAGCCAGCTGCCGGAGTGACAGTTTTTGATATTTTGGTAGGAGTGCGCATTCCGTTCGGTACGAAGGAAAACTTTGGATAAAGCTTCAATGAGTTTTAGCATGTTAAGAATCACAAAGCTCGTTCAAATTGGGTAGGTCAAAACAAGCGATTTTCAAGAGAAAAATCATTCTTTTTCCCTAGAAATGGCCATTTCTGCCGAAAACTCGCTGAAGAAATGAAAAATCGTTCATGAGTAATTTTAAAAAGGACAAATTGAAGAAGTTTTTCCGACCCTTGGGATGTCGGAACGCTCAGATTCAGTGTAGAAAAGTAGGGGTTTAATTTTTTAAAAATTAGAAATCCTTGACTTGCACAACTTTGAGCATCTCTTGAGCCCAAAGAAAATAGTTGAATTTTATTGAAAATGGCTATTCCTGACAGAACAAAGTGTGCTCTTTCCAAATCCATCGTCAAAAGTAGCAAATGCCAGCTGTAAACCGATTTATTTGCATTATTTAGTAAAGAAAAGTGATGCAAGCCACAAAAAACGTTAGAAAAATCATATCTTACGACATTTTGATCCGGGATTTTGATTTTCGGACCATGGTTCATATGGTGTTTTCGATCGCAAATGAGACCTATTTTCACCCAATTTTTTTTGCCACACTTATCCTGTTCTACCCTGGGGCCTTACTCTAACGAAATAGAAACGTTACTTTGGAAGAAACATTGAAATCTCATTCATGAAATTAAGAAAACAGAACGGAAACGTATGATTTTTGAAAAAAGTTAGTGAATCAGGCCCCTGTATTTTTGTATGATAGCTCGGGAGCCCACCGTATGAAAAATTCGGATCATTTGATCGTGTCTGGCGCCTGCACAGAACGTTTTTTTATGATTCAGATGACACGCTCAAATGATACAGATTTTTCATACGGCGGACTCCCGGACTGTAACTTGAGGCTCTTCCTCCCAAGGAAAATATCCAAGAATATTAATAGGTTCCTAGATATGTTCGAGAAACCTGATTGAAGTTGGCCTGGAGCTATTATTATAGGTAGCTGAAGGACAAGGGGCGCCCCAAGAGCGTTGGACAGCAGCTGCTTTGCGTCGTTTTTCATGAGTCATGAGCATGACAGTTTTAACTAGCCTTAGTCAATCGGTCAAACCTTATCTCTCATTTGATCTCAGCACCTACGTTAAACTTTGCCCTGCACAGCACTACAAATCTAATGCTTGGATAAGTGCAACATGCAGTAAATAACGCCGCATTCTCCTCATTTACTCATTTTTATCTACAATGTAAAGTGGTGATTAGGATTAACTCAGACAGGGAGTCCTAGGTAACTTATTTTTCGGGAACGAAGAGAACAAGCATAGGCGTTCACTGTGTGCGTGTATAAGGACAAATAGTAAAGACACTTACAATAACGAGAAGTTAACTGGAAAAATGTATTGTTTTTGCGACTAACAATAAGTTCTTCGTAAAAGCGATTTCGCTCACCCTTCGAGACAAAATGTCCAACAATGCGCTTTAGTTCATTCACAAATTATGTCAAATACCATGACTTGATCGAAAATTATTAATGAAGTTGAAGTTAATCAGATGTTCTGAACAATTACACTCTAGTTGCTCACTTGCACCGGTCGCCGCGCTGACCAGCGCATTTATAACAAAAAGGGAAGGTAATTTAATATCAACACGGGAGGGGAGGGGAAAGGGGAGACATTAAGCACAAGGCAATTTCATTAATAAATTCGGTGATTTTGATTCAAAAAGTAAGCAACAAGTTCAATGAGGGTCTCAAAAATTTTATCGCATGAGAACAATCGTCGGGAAGCAATAGCATCTGAGACTGAAAATTTAGTAGAATGGTCTAATGGCATTAAAAAAAAAAAAAATACATAGAAAATGATTCAAAAGACAAACTAAACGGTGAAAGAGGAACCGAGGAGAGGACCAATGTTTATAACACGAAAATGGTAGCGGTAGCGGTGAAAAGTTCAATAACTTCGTCCCCACCTTTGTTTAGCTGCCAGGCGAACCCACGTAATGGCTGGCGAAAGAATATAACATCCCATTTAAAACTATTCTCCCTTCTAATTAAGGACTGACTGGACCACTCTCATAAAAATCCAATAAATAGCAATTATAATAAAATTAAAAGCGTATTAATGATTAATAATACTGAAAGGAATCGTACCTCGTGCAAAAAAAAGTTATATATTGTTGAATTCGCATTCGAAAATCAAACTCGATGGAACGGGCTCAGTTTGGGAGAATTCCCATAAAAAATAACCGAATTTAACAGAAAGCAAATTGCTGTTCATCAAGTCCCAAAGGGACCTTCCCCCCCACAACAGGCACAGACTCAGACAGCTCGAAACCCTCTCTTTTTCACGGCTCTCGTTAAGTTCACTCTTGCACTCTACTTTATATACATTTTTAAGCGTTCGCGAAGGGACAGAATCATCGCACTCGATACTTGACGCGCACAAACACCGTTCTTTCGACTAATTCGGTTTAGAACAGAGCGTTAATTCAACGAATTTCAAGCAAAAACTTCGAACTACTTCGAAACAGGAATGGCGGAGTAATACAATTTCATAAAAAAAAGGGGATTCCTGTCTGGTGTTGGTTGATGATGAAAGGGAGAAAGGGGGGGAGGGAAGTCTGTCCTGTGTGTGGTTGCTCTGTGGATGGAACAGATAGCTCTGGCGTCGCCTGTCGTTTTTCGACCCGATGCACCCATGCGTTTTTATAAGCTGCGCTGCGGTGGTGGTTTGAAATCAGGGGCGAAGCGTCGTACCTGAACTATCTGGGGGCTTATTCTCTAACTCCGAAGCCATAGCTTTTTCGAAGTCATATGTTTATTTCATTAATTTTCTTCAAACAAATGAATGAAATAAACACAAGGCTGGCGAAAAAAATATTGCTTGTTGTTAGAGAATAGGCCCCCTGGTTTATCGTTTGAGCACCCCCCCCCCCCTAATGTTTGTGGTAGAAGACCGGAAAGGTTCCAACTTACAACAACAATGAAGCCCCGACCATGAAAATGTTCCAACCATAAGAAAATTTTGCCCAAATAACGGGTCCTCTTCGACCATTCCGCATGCCAAAGAAATAACATAAATTTTCCCGCAGACACAGTTGATCCAGCGCAGGGGCGGATCCAGGTCTGAATCCTAGGGGGGGTAATGCCGGTGACCCCCCCCCTCTCCCTTTACATCAAACACCCTCATGTTACATCATTCCATCGCTTCCAAAATTCATAAAATATTGGGTTGATCTTTCAAGACAAATGAGGATGTGTATAGTACCCATGCCGAATTAGCCCTGCCACATTATTCTTTTCCCCTGCAAATTAACGGTTACCGACGCTAGGGACCTAGTGGAGTCCCAGAACACCAAAACGCCAAGTTTAACGCATAAATTATCGTTTTCTGGAGGCAAAATGGTCAGTTTTTTTTATATAAAATCTAGAATAGAAGGCTTCAAAATTTTCAACCGAGGTGGAGCTAGGGGCTTGAAAAAGTTTGGTAGGCTAATGGAATGAAGGTTGATGGGCAGAAATCAAGCTCACAGAGCATAGATTGGTCGGAAACAGGTGATTTTAAGCCTTTCACCCATTTTAGAAAAAAAGGCCCGTAAGTTTGTAGCGCGCTCCGCATTGGTCGTGGAAAACCAATGTACTTGTTCACATGAATGTATTGGTGTAGGAAATTTAATGACCCTAAATGTTTTGTACGAGAAGGGTTTCCTCTATAAAGCCTCTCGTTTTGGGGGATATTTATAGAAAAAAACTGATAAAATGACCCAAAAATCGCGGTTTTCGGGCAGCCAAAAGTTGTGCCTAGTGTTTCAAAGTATTAATTTTTTAAGTCGAAAACTTTCTACTTATACATACAGGTTGGATGCGAATAAGTGTAGAAAAAAAATTGATGAAATTAGACCTCATTTGCAGTCGAAAACGCTAAATACACTATGGTAGTGGTACGAAAATCAAAATCCATCGAGATATGATTTTTCTAACATCTTTTTAGGATAACATCTCTTTCCCTAAATAAATGCGAGTAACTCGCTTTGTAGCAGACTTTCTGTACATTTTTGGCTATGGATTCGGGAAAAACACTCTGCCACCCTGACAGACCCTGTCAGTACCGTGACAGAAAGTCAGGAATAGCAATTTTCGACATAAAATAACTATTTTCTGTCGCCTCAACGCCTCTTTAAGATTGTACGATATGGGGATTTTTAATTTTCCATAAAATTCAACCCCCACTTGATCATACTAAATCTGACTAGATATTGAATAATAGGCCGTAGGTGCGGAAGCAATGATCCAAATCAAAAGGAAAAATAAGTCCTCTCCCACTGTTGATCAACAGCGCCTATCGACTTTCCATGGATCAGAGAAACTTCTCCAACGTGTCCCATTCAAAATTACTCATGAGCGTTTGTTTAATTAATTGGCAATTTTCCAGCAAAAATTACAATGTTTTTTAAAGAAGAAAAATGTAACTTTTCTCTTCAAAAACGCTTGTTTTGACCTGCAAAATTCAAACAATCCTTGCGAATTTCAACATGCTAAACGTCCTGAAAACCTCATCGTCAGTGGGCCTTTGAATGGAACTGACGGCCCACCGAACGAACGCCCACCAAAGTATCAAAAAATGTCGCCCCAGAAGCTGGCTGTCAAATAGAGTGCATTTACTACACCGAATTTCCACGTTTTTAGTTAATTTGCTATTATTCGACAAAAATTACCACTCAGTGTGATTCTCTTCTTTTATTTAGCCATTTCCGCACAATAATGCCTAATTTACTAATAACGTCGAAATTCGTATATTAGTAGTGAAATCCACTCTATTCGACAGCCAGCTGCCGGAGCGATATCTTTCGATGCTTTGGTGAGCCTTCACATCCAGTTCCATTCAAAGGACCGCTTCACATGAGGCTTTAAGGCCCGTTCACAAGCTCTATGTCTGCGTTGTGTGGAGTGTGGAGTCTATGCAACCAAACAAATTTATTCTCTCGAAAAATGAAGCATTTTGATAGGTTGCATGGACACCACACAACGAAAGCATAGAGATTGTGAACGGGGTCTTACGATTTTTAGCACGCTAAAAACCGCAAGGATCACTTGAATTTTACTGGTTAAACCACTGGTTTTGAAGAGCACTCTTTTTCCCCAAAAATGGTCATTTCTGCCAAAAAATCGCTAATTATTATTTTTGTAATTGCTATAAAAGAAAATGAGTCATTTTCATGAGTTTTCCACCAAAATTTCCCCGCCAGAAGGGCCCCACTTCAGAAGCGCCGAAAACCCGAGTTTTTTTGCCTGTAACTCGAAAAGTAGTACGCGTTCTATGGAAATTTCCCGTAAAACTGGGTTTTCCTATAGCGGCGCAAAACGCTTAGCGAGCGCAGCGCATTTTACATTTATTCCTAGTTACATCTTCACTTTTCGACTGGGAAACAATTTAAATGACGCTGCGCTGAGCGTTTTGCTCTGCTAGGAAAATCTAGCTTTAAGACATTGTAGAGCACTGAATTTCCTTTAGAATTCAAACAACCATCTACATGTATAGACCAGCAGTCAGGTAACTTGTTAGTGACACAATTCCAAAGTTAATGACATCTTGGGGTGTGATTCAGGGTGTATAAGGATGTCTCATGAGTTTTCCACCTAAATCATAATTTCATGGTCCTAACCGTGAAATTCACCTAAATAATTTCATGGTGGAAACATCTTGGAGAGGTAATCTACCCTGCAAAAAGGTAAGGTGTATTTGATTTTCTTCGAAAACAGGACGAACGTATTCATCGGTCTAATAGGTACCAAAAAGGTGCAGCTCTTTACATTAGTGATACATTTCTCAACATGAAAAGACTTCTGCACGATCTCATACATGAAGATTCACTTTATGAAAAGGTGAGGCTACGAAATTGGCATTGCTGGGGAGGGGGTAGTATTTGTATGAGAGAATCGACAGGTAAGATTGCCAACCACTGCTTGTCCTCAGGAAATCGTCGTGATGTTCTCTCTATCTTTATTAAAAAATCAACTTTTCTGAAATCCTGGGGGGGGGGAGGTAGCAGTTACCCCCATTACCCCCCTGTGGATCCGCCCCTGATCCAGCGAATAAAAAATTAAACACAGGGTGGAACAGGATAAGTGTGACAAAAAAAAAATAGGTTGAAAATAGGCCTCATTTGTGATCGAAAACACCCTATACCCAGTGGCGTAGGTAGGAATTTGTCCTGGGGGGGGGGATCAGATTGAAATCTCGTAAGGGTGAGGGGAGGGGGGTAATTTCACATTTTAGTCATCATTCCACCGAGCCAGCACACTCTTGAATCTGGACATCATGCTGGCCTCATCATAGCCTCAATCTCTCAGTTAAGGGCGATTTTTGGACTCTACCCGCAAATTAGCGCTTTTCTCAATTTTGGCCGAGTGTATTGTTCTTCTCAATTTTACCCGCAGATTAGCGGTTTTTCCCTACCCCCTCCCATAGCCATGAATTTGCGCATTTTCTCAACTTTAGCAGCAAAGTATCGTTTTTATCCCGTGAGCGTTGTTTCTTAATTATCCACGAGTTTTGGCGTTTTTCTCAATTTTAGCAGCAAATTACCGATTTTTAAAAGATTTTTACCACTTAACCGCTTAAGTGCTTACCGTGTGTTAGCACTTTTCCCAGTTTTAGCTGGAAATTAACGTTTTTCTTAAGTGTTTTCCTCAATATTAGCCGCAAAATAGGGGGACTTTTCACGAATTAGGATTTTTTTTGGTTCACCTTACGCATTGCATGAGCGATTTTTCTCAGTTTACTCGCGAATTAGCGGTTTCTTCACCTATTGCCATAAATTGGCACTTTTTTTTCAATTTCATCCTGAAAAGTTGCCTTCAGAATCCGCAAATTGGCGTATATTCAGTTTTGGAGCATTTTAGAATTTTTCTCAATTTCAACCGCGAATTAGCGATTTTTTTTTAAAATTGTAGCGGCGACGCGTCGTAGCGTTTCAAACCTGTGAATTAGCGAATTTTCTCAATTTCAGTCACAAATTAGCGTTTGGCGCAATTTTAGCTGTAAATTGGCGAGTTTTTCCATTTTTAGCCGCGAATTAGCAATTTTCTCAATTTTAGGTTTAAAATCAACCTTTCTCTTAATTTTGACCAGGCTGATTATTTTATTTTCTAAATATTACCCGAAAATTAGCGGTTTTTCTCATTTTACCACCGCATTATCAATTTTACATAACTTTTATAGGTATAGAGATTATTGCTTCACGGCAGTTCTAGCCGTGAATTAGCGTATTTTTTAACACTATACTATAGCCGTGCATGAATTTGCCATTTTTCTGAATTTTAGTCACAAAAATGCCTTCAGAAGGTGCGAATTTGAATTATAAATGTAAATTTTTTTGTTCAAACCTTTTTCAAACCAAAAAATGTACATCTATCCATCCATTTCTGTCAAAAAATGCACTATTGGTCTCGCCCTGATGGTCGCACATATGGGTTGTGATACTTTTTTTTCACGTTTCAGAACCCCTAGAACACGAATCCGAGGTCAATCGATTTGATATATATACATATATATACATACACAGGGTGATTCAGGAGGAATGTGACAAACTTGCACAGGTGATAGTGCGTACCTGGACGCACAAAAAACGTCATAGGGACGCATAGCCGAAAATGCTTTGGTTACGAGATATGAGCATTTTCCTGTTGTTTCCCAGTTTCATCAGTTTTTACGGTAATTGCCGTGTTCATGGCTCACCGTTAGTGGTTAGACAATAAATGACGGTGGATTCGGAAAGAGAACAAAATCCTGTTCCTGAAACCACCATGAAAATCAAAAAATGTCGTTTGGGCGTGGCTATTTCAGCCATGTGAAAAGTCAAAAAAGTAGTTTTTTCGAATACCTGATAAATTTCACATCAGTATCAATCAGCTGCTAGTGCACGCATCGACGGGCAAAGTTGTGGAAAACTACCCCCCGTTCTGTGTACTTTCGAACGGTGTCCTGATAGTTGAAGTTTGCAACCCTCGGACTTTAGCAATCAAGTTTACATGCAAAAAAATGTAAACTTGCTTTGTTAAAACAAGCCGAATAGGTCAGTTTAAATGCCGTTTCCTTGGGGTATTGCGTTCCTACGAGCATTCTCCTCTCAATGCCTGAAGTAAGGATTCAATTGACAACGAGGTTTTCCATGTATGGAATGTGAGTTTAGGTGGTGGATGAACAGCGTTTGGGTGAAAATTATGGACTTCGACAACTCACCTTATCAGATTCAGCCGGTACCCTAATATCTCATTCACGTACACTCGTATCTCTCATTCACGGAGTTCTTTGTCCATCGTTTGTCCCTCCAACTTGTATATGAGATCAATTTACAGTAACACCCTTAAGTTGAAATAACAACATAACGTCATTAAAATAAGTGTTCCAAAATTCCTCCCCCTTGTGGACACTCGGGCGCTCTTTTCTGTATATCTCTAGTGGTTCGACGAATTTCGGCATCTCGTTGTCTGATCGATTCAGCACAGGCCACAACTTTGTTGATCAGCTCCTCGCGTTTGCTTTCGTATACCATTGTCTTCATCCACCTTCAGAGACAGTAATCGAGGGGAGTTAGGTCAGGAGTCCTCGCAGAACAGTTAATTGGTCCTCCTCGCGCACAATCTGCTGATTCTGATGAGATAGAACGGCCAAGTCCCCGTTCAAGTCCTAACGTAGCAGTTCATCAACGGCGTCTCTCATGGTGACCCTCGCGTAGTGAATTGAATTCTTACTTTTACTTCAGGCATTGAGGGGAGCATGCTTGGAGGAACACAATAGCCTAAGGAAAGGCCATTTAAACTGACCTATTCGGTTTGTTTTATCAAAGCAAGTTCCTTTTTTTTGCACTGGAACTTCATTGCTAAAGTCGAAGGGTTGCAAACTTCAACTATCAGGACACCGTTCGAAAGTACACGGAACGGGGTAGTTTTCCACAACTTTACCCGTCGATGCGCGCACTAGCAGCTGATTGATACTGATGTGAAATTTATCGGGTATTCGAAAAAGCTACTTTTCTCACTTATCACATGGTTGAAATAGCGACGCGCAAGCGACATTTTTTGATTTTCACGATGGTTTCAGGAACAGGATTTTGTCCTTTTTCAGAATCCACCGTCAGTTTTTGTCTAACCACCTACGGTGAGCCCTGAACACGACAATTACAGTAAAAAGTAATGCAACTAGAAAAAAACAGAAAAATGCTAACATCTCGTAACCAAAGCATTTTCGGCTATGCGTCTATATGACGTTTTTTGTGCGTCCAGGTACGCACTATCACCTGTGTAAGTTTGTCACATTCCTCCTGAATCACCCTGTATATATACAGGGTGGTCGGTTTTGAGATGCAAAAAAAAAAATTGGGTAATAGTACACCAAAAATGGGATAAAAAAGTCCTATTCGGATAGTGGCCTATCTCTTTTTGTTTTCGAGTAATAATTTTTTTAGTGATTTTTAGGCGCAACTGTATTTTTCGCCGAAAAACTGTTATTTCTCAGCTTCTACTTCACCGTTTTCCAAAAGTGATGGCAGTTTCGTAATCTACGGAAAATTTTCTACGGGATGAACGCAAAATCAATATTCGAAATTGTCATAAACGCCTAAAAACGTAACGTTTTCGTTGCGTTAATGCAAAAAAACCAAGAATTTGACTTCACAAAACAATTTACTGTGTCACCAAAAATAGCTTCACACGTTGTCAAACGACGTAAAAACTTCTCCGTTTTCCCAGCTTTCCAACGGTGTACTCGAAAGTGGAATTATCTCCCTCCTTTGACGAGAAAATTCGAAAAGAAGCGAAAAAGTCATACATTTTGGCCTAAAAATGTGAATAATAACAGGTGCGAAAATTCATTTGTTTGGCTCTCTTTCTTGAGAAATCCAAGCGCTGGCACGGTAAAAATTAAAATGTATTGCATTTGAAGAATAAACAACAAACAAATTAATTAATAAAATGGACGAAGAGGTGAGCGAATTTAGGGCTTCTGCTGGTTTTTTATGGGTCGGAGAGACCGATTAATAGGCCCACATTTCTTTGAAGGAACGGGGCAAGGTTACCTGCATTTCCTGCAAGTCGAATTGCCACGTCTTCTTGACGGAATGGACCCAGAGCTGAGGGAACAAATTATTTTCCAGCAAGACGGTGATTTCGGTCTTCGACGATCCCAGCCCAGCCCCCATAAAAATCCACCAGACGCCCTAAATTCGCACACCTCTTCGTCCATTTTATTAATTTGTTTGTTTGTTGTTTATTCTTCAAATGCACTACATTTTAATTTTCACAGTGCCAGCTCTTGGATTTCTCAAGAAAGAGAGCCAAACAAATGAATTTTCGCACCTGTTATTATTCACATTTTTAGGCCAAAATGTATGACTTTTTCGCTTCTTTTCGAATTTTCTCGTCAAAGGAGGGAGATAATTCCACTTTCGAGTACACCGTTGGAAAGCTGGGAAAACGGAGAAGTTTTTACGTCGTTTGACAACGTGTGAAGCTATTTTTGGTGACACAGTAAATTGTTTTGTGAAGTCAAATTCTTGGTTTTTTTGCATTAACGCAACGAAAACGTTACGTTTTTAGGCGTTTATGACAATTTCGAATATTGATTTTGCGTTCATCCCGTAGAAAATTTTCCGTAGATTACGAAACTGCCATCACTTTTGGAAAACGGTGAAGTAGAAGCTGAGAAATAACAGTTTTTCGGCGAAAAATACAGTTGCGCCTAAAAATCACTAAAAAAATTATTACTCGAAAACAAAAAGAGATAGGCCACTATCCGAATAGGACTTTTTTATTCCATTTTTGGTGTACTATTACCCAATTTTTTTTTTGCATCTCAAAACCGACCACCCTGTATATATATATATATAGCCCCTCGCTTTTTAGCACGATCACGGTCGCAATTTTTGACTTAGGGCAACCAAATTTGGTCTAAAAATCAATAGCGTGAATATCTCGGACGAGTTCGTGATCCAGATGAATCGGTCCACGGGAACGGTATGAAAGAGGGGTTTGAATTAGTTGAAAATTCGCTACCGCACGGCTGTTGCTGCAATTGCCCCCAAAATTGACTCTAGTACTGAGAAATGAACGCGCTTTCGTATGAGACCCTAGTGAACCAAATCCGTTGATATGGCAGGGGAGTTCTCGGCGGAGGGGAGCTATCAAATTAACGCTACGCCTTACTGGACCACCCAATTACCAAAAAATGTCATTGACATTGTATTTTGAGCCGTCTCTTTTATTTGATTTGCCTACAGCCTGATAAATCTTGAGTGAAAAATCCTGAGGTGGGCCAAAAAGGGAGGAACAAAAAAAAATTGTTTCGGATTCGAACCCAGGCACTCCTCATTCCGCAATGATGAAATTGTGACATACCATTTAACCTAATGTAACTGATCTGAAAATTAACGTAATCTGAAAAAAGTTTTGTTCTGACAGCAGCCTGTCGGGAAAAGTGCATTTCATTCATGCGACAATCGAGTCAAACCTCATAAGTTAGAACGATATCAATCAACTATGAATCACATTTAGGCCGTGGTATAGAAAGTCAAAATCATAAAATCGTGTTTCTTTTTACCGCAGGCCCCTTTTTTTGGCACCAACTGAGGGGGAACAAAATGATGAAAATGAAACACAGTCGGTTTGGTTGCCTATACGATATGGGAAGGTGGACTCTTGTTAGAGGAGTTATTTGCAATTAAAATCTTTATCCCGGCCTAAATTTCATTCATAATTGATTGATATCGTTCTAACTTATGAGGTTTGACTCGATTGTCGCATGAATGAAATGCACTTTTCCCGACAGGCTGCTGTCGGAACATTTTAAATTTTAAATTTCACGACACTTAATTTGAGAATTAGTGATGTCTCTCAATTTTAGCAGCGAATTATCGCTTTTTCTAAATTTTATCAGCGTGGTAGCATTTCCAACCCGTGCATTACCTACCGATTTTTGTCAATTTTTGCCAAGAACTGGCGTTTGACTCAATTTAAGCTGCAAATTAGCAATTTTTTCCATTTTCAATTGAGAATTAGCACTTTTCTTCAATTTGAACTGAAAATTAACGGTTTTCTTAATTTTAGCTGCGCTTAATTGGTGATTTTTTTTTCAATTTTTGCCACGAATTAGTGATTTTCTTCATTTTATATCCGCGAATTAATGTTTTTCCACAACTTCATATCTGCCAATTGCAAATTAGCGATTTTGTGCTAATTTTGCGGCCATTCAGCATCCTATTCCCTTTTTCATACGCAAATGGGCGATTTTACGCCATTTCAGTTGTGAATTTGCCATTTTTGTCCATTTTAACCTGAAAGCGTTTTTTGTTTGTCAACATTATAGCGTGTTTTCTCAACTTTAACCGCGGGGTTTGCCCAAATACAACACTTTTGCGTTGATTTCCACAATTTATTCGTAGAATGGCCTCCTTGTACCGCGAATCAGCGATTTTTTTCTTAATTGTAGTCTCGAAGTTGCATCGCGAGACCATGAATCAGCGCTTTTTAGCAGCTATAGCCACGAATATTACCGATTTTTGTCTGATAGAGGGTCCGGGGTGACCCCCCCCCCCCGCCCTGTACCTCGGTACGCTGCTGCGTTGGGTCTGAAGTCCAAGGAAAAAACTGGACGTACTCGGACCTTTTCGGGCTGCTTCAAGTCCAGAAAATCTGCTAAACCTAACTTCAACGTGAAACGCTCATTTTTGGAGATTTTATGGGGCTCTTCGTTATGGTACTACTGCTCCTTCGTTCGTATACTTGTAGCTCTGGGGGGGGGGGATCTATGCTCTATATCCCCCCCCGTACCAACGCCCCTGCCTATACCATGGTCCGAAAATCAAAACCCTACGAGATATCAACCGTCCACGAGAAGTCAACCCCCACTTTTCTACGCTAAATCTGAGCGTACCGACTTCTCACGGGTAGGAAATACTTCTCCAAGGTGAAGGGCACACTTATCCTGTTCCACCCTGTATAACCAAAACGTCCGGTATTTTCCGTTAAAAAAGTCGAAAATCCATCCCAGAAAATGTATACTCGCTGCAACTAGGAAACTAGCCCGAACATTCGTATATTTTCTTTTTCCCCAATGAACAATAACTAGCAGGGTCGTCTATACAAGGGGAGGTTGGACGCCGTCGGCGTCCACCTGGCGCTAGGGGGGGGGGGAAGCTCAAAACTTCATCAGGGGGGGAAATTATTCGTGGTAGTGGGGGAGCGTCCAAAATGTCAAGGGAGGGGTGCTGTCCGATAGTTTCTTGATAGGTGTGTGCACTAGGTGGACACCGGAAGGGGGAATAATCCAGGACCACTAGCGGGTGTCCACTAGGGTGGTGCGGTGAGGGGGGAGTAATCTCTTGAAAAGTCCTAAGACAAGGGTCGTCTAATTTGCAATTAATTAATTGCTGGGACACATAAAGAAAAAAGAACAATTGTAAAACACGCACTGACCCGATTCGTGCGTTTGAGTTCCGAGAGGGAGTTTCTCTCTGGTGGGGTTCGCTCTTAGCGTAAGCCTCTCAGGCTAGCTCAGTGGCAGAGCGCCTGGCGCGAAACTAGGAGGTCGTGGGTTCGAATCCCACCCTGGGAGCAATTTTTTCTCGGAACTCAAAACAAGTAAAAAATGGTAAGTATTTAGCTTCAATAAAGTTTAATTCTTTATTTTCAGCCTCCCCACTCCCTCGAATTCACTGCAGGGTGACTAGGGTGGTGCGGTGAGGGGGGAGTAATCCCTTGAAAAGTCCTAAGACAAGGGTCGTCTAATTTGCAATTAATTAATTGCTGGGACACATAAAGAAAAAAGAACAAATTTAAAATATTATTTCAAGTATTGTTGTTTAAAAATCTAAAATCTAATAACTTAAAATATCAAATAAATAATTCAAATTAATACCCTCAAAAGTCTTCACCACTCTTTAATTAATAAATCCTATTCCCTATTAATTTCCAACCTAGACAGAGTTTGCTCCCTGCTCCATATCAGCAGATCCGTTCAGAACCGTACTGAGGTAGTGGCGAGTATTTGGTGGACCGGCGCCCCCGAATAGCTCGAAGATGGAAAAATTAGGATTCTTAGGTTTTATGTTCATGGTTAAAGTACGTGGAAAGGAATCTTATCCGGTTGGATGGGGGTTTGGCTCCTTTCGACGATTTTCAGTCCATTCCTGGAGGAAAGAGCGTTGAAAGATGCTCACCAATTTTTTTTGCTGAATTGTGATCGTGAACGTGATGAAGCGCTTGTTTATCAATTTTTTAACGCTAATTAATGCGTTTTCTCATTTATATTTGCGAGTTAGCGATTTACCTAGGCCAATAATTCTAGACGCGGACTTGGTCAAGAACAGCACGTACATAATGGCGTTTTACTTTATTTTAGCTATAAAAAGGGGTCTATACTCCGCGATAGCACTCTAGCTCACTTCATAGCAAACATCTGTAATAAGAGCTGATCCGCGGAATATAAATGGGAAAACACTAATTCACGGCAGAAATTGGGAAAAATCGCTAATTAGAGACTAAATTGAGAAAGGCCCCTAATTTACGGCTCATATTGAGACAAAAGGATGATTCGCGATTAAAAATGTAGAAAAATCAATATAATATGAGGATGATATAGAGGAACAGTGCTTAAATTCGTGAATAAAATGTAGAAAAAGCGCTAATTCACGGTTAAAATTGAGAAAAGCATGAATGGATCGAAAAGGGGTCGTGTAGCTCCGGTGAGCGGTATAGGAACAAATCTCTTCAGAAACTTTTGCAGGATGTCTAGAAAACTTAGAAAGTGAACATACTAAAAGTCCTCTCGTCCAGGGGTTACAGGGGGCAACCGGTGGTAAGGGGTCGAAGAAGGCCCCATTTTCTAGGTTTTCACCCCTATCTTCGAGAACGATCGGTGTTCACATTTCACGTTACTGCTGACGTTTTTTTTTACGAGAATGCACAAAAACCGTGCTTATATGGAACATGGGCCGTTATTGCCTATACGTCCTACGATATTCGTGATGGGTTCAGGGAAATCGGCAGTAAGTGAGAAGAGGAATAACACAACGTGGTGAAGATATCGTAGCCAAGCGACATTCAGTTTGACCCCCCCCCCTCAGCCATGCATTAAATTGTCACCATTTGGGTGGGGGGGGGGCAAAATTGACTGCCGTTTCCCTACGATATATCTTCTCCTTCCTAAAATATCCTGCCCTCACTTTCTACAACAGTATGTTGACAGAAAAATATGGGCAGTTGCATACGTGCCAACAATATTCGTGAAGGGTGCACATCAGAGATTGGTAGAAATCGATGGGGGGGAAGTCAAATTGAATGTCGCCAAATTGAATTTAGTCACGAATTTGTGCTTTCCCTCAATTTTAGCACTGAATTAACTTTTTTTTCATCCAGCTAAAAATTAGGGGGTTTTCTCAATTTTCAAACCGCAAATAGCTTTAATCACGAAAACGCACTCACCACAAATTACAGCTGTAACCACGAAATGCTTACCACACGGTCTAACGACAAAACACTAAAACCCATAGAAAGCTCCGATTACAAAACGCTCGACCCACAAGACAAGCACTGACCAAAAAATACTCCATCACTCGCCGGAATGTTTGACAGCCGGTACAGATGATTATAGAATGAATGAGCGAAGTATTTTGGTCCTTTCAAATTGATTAGAACATTATGCGATGGGGGTGAAGATTACATGCAGATTGACCCTAAAAATGCTCGGGAAATTCCAAATTGGCCCCACGTACCGTTTTTTGGCCTGTAGCCGCTTTCTGATAAAGGCGTTTGGCCTTTATGTTTAAATAATGCAGATAAGCCCTTTTTGGCGCTCACGTGTCGCTATACATATACATACATATCGTGTTCCCCCTTCACCAAACCATATAATATTATAAGAGTCTTGGCTGTCAGGCACCCTTGTGGGGCTATTTGTTTTCTATATGGGCTCAGACCTTGTGCTAGCCGGCAATGACAGACGGTGCGACGTCCGTCGTAGCAGGCTGACAATCCCCCCTCCCTCCTCCATAAAAATGCCACATTTGACTCCAAAAAACACCTGCCTCGAACTTATGCAGCCATTGTTCTTTATTTATAGCAAGATTGCATTTTGGGTTCTATCCGGATCCGATCTTCAGCCTATCAAAATAAAAACTACAAGCCCATTTAATTTGTGAGGCCAAATTACAAAGTTACAACCAATTAAAATATTGGAATTATACATCTAGGTACTCACATCTTCTTTTACTTCTACTGGTCAACTAAACAAAAAACACCCGCAATCTAAATTTTCCACAATGAGGATTAGAGTGCAACGACATTAGGCACCAACGAACCAAAATAATGACAACATGCGAACGGAAGTGATAGGGGCTCACAAAACACGGTCAATTCTTTAAATGTATGCTTTCTGAGAATCCCATTGTAAATGAACATTATTCTGGAACTCATGGACGCACCAATTCCAGCCTTTGAAGTTTTTTGTCGCAGTTGTCCCTGTCAATAATTCTAACATTATCCATGTCCACCTTATATGTCCCGTTTGCAAGGCATGTTGCGACAAACCTGCAGTAATCGTCTGCTCATCCTTATATGTATTATTTCTATTCTGAGACACTAAAACCTATTTTTCAGAAACTGTGCAGATTTCCCCACGTAGGTATAACTTTAATACTACACGAACATTACATCTTATAAACGAGATTTGCTTTTGAACCATTTTTGAGTCTTTATTAGAGCCGTATTCAGAAACCCACCTTTATGAAGCCTTAACTTAAGGAGTCGAAAAATGTGATGGTATATAAAAATGTATCATTTGTTTCGAAGCGCTTAAAGGAGACCTAAAGGTTAAGGTTAGTTTCTGAATACGGGCCTTTATATACTCTTTAAGTCTGGTAAAATAGTGCTCACTGCCGAGAACATGAGTATGTGTGCAGGAAAATACTAAAAAAGCAACTTTTTTGCGGGGTTCTGATGGACGTTTTATTTGACATTTTCTGAGTTCGGCGCGTGGGGGAGGTACCCCGCAAAGTACTGGGATTTTGTTCGTCCTGTTAATGGGACAGCGGGCGGATGATGTGTAATTGTTTATAATAAAATAAAAATAAAAACAAATAAAATTTAAATTTTTAAGGGGCGCTTCCGGTTGATATTTGTAGGTCCGTTCCATTGTTTCGCGAGTGCTACACTTTTGAAGAAAATTATCTGGTTTCATTCAATTTTTCAGACTAAGTGTGTGTCGGTAAATTTTAGGAATAATTCAATATTTTCGCTTCAGAATTTGTATCCCGGAATCGGGATATTCGGTCAATTTGAGGGATCGAGGGGTATTTTGCTCATTTGGAGGGATTTTCAGGCATCTACTTGAACTTGAACTACCCTGTTTTTTCACACCGGGATTAGAAATACCGTGTAAAACCCATGGAGGCAACCGAATAAATCAAAAAATATTTGGCAAACCGCACAGTATTTGTTTTTTTGAGGAATGCACCAAAGGACTAAAGGGGAAAAAGGGCTAATAATAAGGAACCTGGAAGCACTAGATTGTTCTGACGCCCAGGGAAGTTGTGTGGGTTTAATAGCCAGCGGGCTTCTACCGTGGGTACCACTCATGAGGAGGTGCCACAATTCAGTGTATCACGACAATCAATAATGGTGATTGGTGAACTTGAGACGATTTTGTTGAGGTCGAAGCATTTTGTATAGTCAAAAAGCTTCTCCTGGTAAAATTCTTCTAGTGGTTTATAGCAAACTCTTTGTGGTTTTTTGGTGTGGTTACATCTTTTTATGGTCGAAGCATTATTTTTCGGACAGCATAGCTTCATGGTGCTCTGAGACATTGCCGACGTTGGAAAACGTAACAGTAACGCCAATAATAAGTTCCAACAACAACTACAAAAAGACCCAAACAGTCAACACCAAACAAGCTCGTTCCTTGCGCTTCACACAAGTTACAATGCCTGCCGCTATGGGAGCGCTGTAGTCTGTTGCACGCTGCCATGCGGTAGCGGGTTTGAAAGGTGGGGAAGGTAGCATCACCGGAGTGCGGTTACCCAGTCATTTCTCGACCTTCCACTATTTTCCGATTCCTGTCCCGTGGTATATCGTATTGAAATCGCCAGTTTTCTCTTATTTACTACCGAAAATTCATTGTTTGCGCGCTTCAAGTAGTGCTCACCATCCCCTTTTAATTTACAATGTCACGAATTGGACATTAAATTGCGTGTGTTCGAGGTTTGGTAAAGAACAATCTCCCTGATTCTGTGATAATGACTACCGCAATGAGACCGCTTTTCTCATACTTTCGAATGAGAAACATAGGATTTGCTGTAAATGATTGTTTCACTCAGCGCCTAGTTCACACTTGCTGTCGGACGAATGAATTCCGTGTCCTACCGAAATCTGTTGAAGTACTATGTCATCGGTTATCACGTGAGTATTACCTCATGAAACGTAACGACAACTTCTGTATTCTAATGGAAATGATTTATTCTCAATGCAGCCAGTGTCTTGAGCAAGACAAGGCAATTTCACACTAGTCTTTCAAATAATGCGAAGAAACGTGATTACTACGAAGTCCTCGGTTTGACCAAAAACTGCTCTGCTAAAGAGATCAAACAGGCGTATTATCAATTAGCCAAAAAGTACCATCCGGACAGGAATAGAGATGATCCAAACGCAGCCAAGAAATTCCAGGAAGTGTCTGAAGCGTACGAGGTTCTCTGCGATGACACTAAAAGACGCGAGTACGATCAATGGGGAACGACTTCGGAGCAAATGGGCGCTGCCGGGGGTGGTGGACCCGGTGGCGGGGGTTTTTCGGGATTCGGTTCGTCTCATCAAACGATTGACCCGCGGGAATTGTTCAGGAAGATTTTTGGAGATGACCCTTTCAGTGGAGCCTTTCAGGATTTCGCCGAGTCTCGTTTTGGCCACGGGGCAACTGAAGAGGTATGAGCTTTTCTTGCATTTCCTCGCCTTTGACTTCCCGTTTAAACTCTCTCGAGTATTTTTCCAGCTTATTTTGAAACTCACTTTCTCCCAAGCGGTACGGGGCGTTAATAAAGACATAAATTTAAACGTTGTTGAGCTTTGTCCGAAGTGCCGAGGTAGCCGCTCTGAACCTGGCACTAAGCCCGTACGATGTTCGTATTGCAATGGCTCTGGTTTCGAAACCGTCTCCACAGGTTAATTCTGCGCCCAACCCATATTAAATGAACCTGCAAATTTTTATTACGGAAATGTTTTCTGTAGGACCTTTTGTGATGAGATCAACCTGTCGATATTGCCAAGGTACAAAAATGAACATAAAATTCCCATGTTTGGAGTGCGAAGGCAAAGGGAGCGTTGTTCAACGTAAAAAAGTCACAATCCCAGTCCCTCCAGGTTCGTTGAAATATGCGTAATACAAAATGTGATTTTTTTTGTAATGCATGACCGGAATTCTAGGCGTGGAAGACGGTCAAACCGTCCGAATGTCTGTTGCTGGTAAAGAGCTGTTCATCACCTTCCAAGTCGAGAAATCAGACTATTTCAGACGAGATGAAAGTGACGTTCATACTGACGCCGAGATTTCCCTGTCACAGGCCGTCCTAGGGGGCACCATTAAAATTCAAGGCGTATATGAGGACCATTTCGTTCAAGTTCGTTAACTCGATCCTTCCTCTTCAACCGTATTTGTAAGTCTCCTTAATTTCGCTTCTTCTGGTTAGATCTCTCCCGGTACGTCGTCTCACACGAGGATTCGACTCAGTGGCAAAGGAATCAAAAAACCCATGTCTCCCGGTGCGGGTGACCATTACGTTCATGTTAAAATTTCAATTCCAAGGCGACTGTCCAGTAAACAAAAGGATGTAATTCAGGAGTATGCTCGTTTAGAAGAAGAGACACCAGGAACAATCAACGGGATTACCAACCGTAATGGAAAACCCAGCGGTGAGTCCCAACTCTTGTATGCGTTTTTTTATATTGTTAGTTCTAAATTGTAAAAATGGGCGTTTTGACGCAATTACGTTCAAGATAGCGCGGGTGGCTGCCATTCCGGTCGAGTTTGATAGCAAATGACGTCGCAGACAACAACCGAAGGAACGATTCTTGAATGTGTCCTTTTTATAATTCCTTATTTGGGGGGTTTGTGTTGTTATTCTCGGCAGAAATGACCTATTTTCCTTTAGAAAAAAGAAAAAAAGAGTGACTTACGTTTCCCTCTCTTGATCGTTCTCTCTTTTCAACGTTAGCTCAACAATATATTTTATTATACAAATGGTTATGATTTCAATTATTCATTATTAACATTTTTATTTTGGCTTATCTGTTTAAAGTCGTAAGTATCAGTGTATCAGCAGTATTGGGACAAATCTAACGTTGAATTCTTACTTTGGAGCCATGCCACAAGTTCTTACGATTTTGAAGAGATGATGCATAAAAAAAATAAAAGGAAAACGGCCATTTTTGCCGATTAAGGGCCGAGTCGACAGTTTCCGTTTAAGCGTTGCCAAGGGTTAAACGATTTCTTGCACAAAAATTGTCGTTAAAGCTTAGCTTGGGGCTAAACGTGACCTTGAACGCATATGGTCTTGGTCCTTAAAGAAACGTTACGGCAAGGCCCACAAAGTAAGTACTTCTAAAGAAGACACATTCAAGAAATTTTCGAGAAATATGGGTTGTTCCCTAACCATGAACTGGCGTGAAAATACCACCAGTGGCGGTGTCAATAGCGTTATTTTTTAACACTAGCTCATGGTTGACTCCCTGGACGTGATTCAATGTTGATGGGTGGGTGGTTTGGGGGTGAGGGCTTCCTGAGGTGTGCCCGGCTATTTATGTGCTGTTGTGTTGTCACGTCATTCGTCAACTTCAACTTGCCTCGCGTCCAGAGGAAATATGTCTGGACCCCGCGTTCATCTGTTGTTGCTATCTTTGTGTGTCTCTCCCTACCTTCGCATTAGCTAAAAAAAGTGAGACACTCCTTTGGAGAAAAATGTTTGAAAATCCTATATTTTCACTCGAAGGGAAATGTTAAGGTTGTAGGTCATCTCAAGACAAATGATGATAAATTGATTACCATTCGTGATAATCTAAATGTTCGGATAGAATTTACAGATTTCCTAGTGGAATGGAATTGGGTGGTGTGGTGGGGATAGTCCGGTCAGTGGCTTGAGATAGTCCTCCAACTTTGGTCCTGAACCCTGCAGATTACTTGACCTAAGAGACTTGCATTCAAGCCAAAAAACTGCCAATTTTTGACTATGGAATGTCGTATTGGGTACGAAAACTGTAAAGAGGGTGGAGAGGGTGAGTGTGACATGTTGCGTTTGCCCCTGCCCCACTATTCTGTAACTCTTATCGCGTGCGTCAACAACATTTCTCAGCTGATTACTTTCAATAATTCATCTTGTTAATTTTGGTATTTATGATAGCTGGGGGAGAGGGGTGAAAGCTCTTCTTGAAATTGCGAGAATTTGACAATATTGCTTTGAAGGCAATGTTGCTTTGAGAGAAGTGAAGGCAATGTTGTCTGGGCTGCAGAGTGTTTCAGTGATTCAAGAATACCATTTGTTAGCAATACTAAGGAACCTTTAAAGACGAGTAGACGCATACGGCGCCATGTTCGTTCTTATCAGTTTAATAAGAATTGTTGGGGGTGGTTTGTTGACATCCACAAAACATCAACAAAAGGTGGATTTTACAAGACTGATTATTGATAAGAGCGAATATGGCGTCTGTGATTTTACCTGTCTGATTATAGGTTCTCTAGCAATACTGGAATCGATGCAATAAAATAACCGCGGGGATTCCTTTCAGTTGTGAATTTTTTTAAAAAATCTCTAAAGCTAGAGATAGGTTTAGAAATTCTTTGTTAAAATGAGAGTTTTCGACTTCAGCAGCAGACCTCATTATCGTCCCTTTAAGTGCCCAAATGGGGCATGAATATCTCGTTGTCGACATTGGATTAGCCCGTTTCGACACAAGGAGAAAAAAAACCTATCGCTCGTGCCAGCGTATTTTTTCTCGGGGCGCCAAATGTGAAAGAGTTCTATGTATTTTTACTGCAAGAGTCCGACGCCGCACCTGGGCGACTTTTTTTTCCTAATGTGCAAGGGACCTTAGGCTAGTCCGGGATTCTGGTCGAAGAACACTGATGGACCTAAATTACATCCACTTTTATGCACAACAAGGACAACTTTTAAACTTCGACTTCATTACCCAGCCCATCTGAAAAATGCTGGTGAGCGTAACTGTGGCGTGCGGCCCTTCCTTGCCTCCCCATGCATCTTACTGAGCGTTTCTCGTGGGCATGTCGCTGATACAGGTCACTGGCAACTCATTTTTCGGTTGACGCCCTACGACTAGACGAAATATTCGTTTTTCTAGGGATTCTCTTTTGTTTTTACAAACCGCACTCACCGAACAAGAAAGCTCAACTGTGAAAAATAAATTCCTTCTTGTGAAAAACAAAATGGAAACTTTTGGGTTTCCCATTACAACAGAGAAGGTAATGTTGTGATCGAATCGACAAAAATGGAAACACCGGCTGGGGGTGTTTTACAAAAAAATACAAAAAGGCAATATTACCTTTAAAAAATGGCGCCCAAAGCAATACTGCGAATTTCAAGAATTCGACTAGGTAATGTTGCTTCCTCAAAAAGCAAAAATGCAATCGAAACTAGTGTTGCCAAGGCGTTCAAGAATAAGCCCCCGTGAGCTCACGGCCATAGTGGGGTAGATAAAATTATCATAAATTTAATAAAGCCTCGTGGGACACTCCATAGTACTTTCCAATTCCATGCACCCCTCCTACCCAATATCAACTTTATCTACCCCAAAATGCCGGAGGGGCTCACTCGGTTGTATAGTTACCTTAATACTACCTCCTAAAATTACTGCGCTAGCGTAGTACAACGATATATAAAAGAACTGGATTGCTCATCACGGCTGATAAAGACCATCTGATAATAGCCATCAAATAAGCTCCCATAGTGGATGAGATGGGTGGAGTTTCAAAATAAGTGCCATATTGCCATAACTACACAAGGGGAGGGACAGGGTGATTGTTTACCAGGGGACGACCTGCCGCCTCCAGTCCTCTGTGAGCAATCCAGGTGTATATATCGTTGGCGTAGTACTAGTATCGCGATAATATTCTATGCATGACGTAGGTACCGCAAAATTGCTATTTATCTTACTTTCAAAGGGGGGTTTCGGTTTCTGAAAGCGTTTATAGTACCTACATAAAAATACATAAATACCTACATAAATACATAAACGGAGCTCTCCCACTCCCGAAAATTGAAATATTTCAACCTCCTCCTCATCTGCATGTGTAGCTCTGATTTAGTTTTAAAATACTACATTTTGACGGGTGCTTGATGCCCTACTTTAATAAGGACTGAAAATGTCTTAACTATGGAAGTTAATCCGACCAGAAATTAAGTTAATCGAATTAAGGGGTCCCTTGCCAAAATGGAACCTTTGTGTATTGTTCTGCTATCGAACTCCGCCATTGAATTTAACGTAAGATTTAAGCGTCACTGTATTTTTAAGCTTTCCTTTGAAACCCCGCAGACGATTGATTTGTTGTAGAATCCGCCGAAAACATTAGTACAATGGCGGGGTCCGAAGCGAAGTCCAAACCCGGCATTTTGGAAAGAATTAAGGATTATTTACTTGGATGACGTTGAAGACAATCCGGGTAGGACTTTATTTTCATTTTAATAAATCTTGTTTTATTTTTAAACCCTTTTTTGTTTTTGTTTTTTATTTTCTCAGTTCGCCGCAAGTCGGAAAGGAATTGAAACAGCTGCCGGATTTCGAGTTTCATCACCAATAGTAGTACCTAGTGAGAACAGAATTTTTTCGTTTGAAAAAATGAAGTTAATATTAGTGTCTTGAATTACCTAATAATTTAAATAAACGCCAATATTTTCTGAGTAATTACTGTTATTTTCAACGTTTTTAGCAATGGACGTTTTAATGTTTTTCCTATTATACTTTTTTCTTTTATACCAAGAACCGTCATTTGAGCCTTTTTAGGATAATGCGACGGTATAATTTATCTGGATGTTTTATCGAATAAATGCTATCCGCCTCGTCTAATTTCTGGAGGTCTGTTCAAATCATATTTGTTTTCTGCTTCGCAATTAGCGATTGGAGCCTTAAATTCCATTAAGTCAAAAGGGAGTTATTGCATAGCCGTCTGACGCTTAACGTTTACGGTTATGTGACGTCACCATAAGGCCCTGTACACACGGAGACTTTACTTAGAGAATTTTGTCTTCTTTATTTAAATATATGGTAAAGTTTCCGGTAAGGCCTATTGTTCTCGAGATAGAGGCGAAAACCCTAAAAATGGGACCTTCTTGGACCCCCCTCCACCTGTTGCGAGAGGACTTCCAATATGTTCACTTTCTAACCACCCTAATCAAATTTCCGAAGGCATATTATGTTCCGATACTGCTCACCGGAGCTACACCCCTTTTGAGCAATTCATTGACTGGACTATACATAAATGTAACATTTTTTGAAATTCAATAATTTAAAAAACCTGAAAAAACACGTACGAAAGTGTCTCAAATGTTTGGAAAATGAAGTTTGTTTCTGATTAAAAGCGCCTTTTGTGCAAGTAAATCCTATTTGATCATGATGAAAATGGGCTGCTCTGAAAGGAAATTTTGTGCTCTTTCCAACGAGCATCTTGTTTTTGGCGTTCGACCATTTAATAGACACGTAACAAGCATATTTCGATAAATGTAGCGACGAGCTAAAAATACCAGAAAATGGCTGATTCTGAGAAAACGAAAAGGAATTTGAAAAAATGTTGCATGATCATTTTGGTCACAAATGGCGTGCCGAAGCTCAGAGGTTTCTATGAGAATCTCGTTATTGTACACTACGTAGATGTACAATTTTTTTTTTTTTTTTTTTTTTTTTTTTTTTTGTTTTTTAATTCTTTATTATTACTATTCCAATCTGTTGATCATGAATTCCTTGCTGATGCCAAACTTTAAAAAACCAACAACGGGCGAGTCACGCCAAATGACCGAACCGAGTGCCACGAGTATCGCGGCACCCTCGAGGTACCAGGCGTATCCCAGACGGGACCAAGCTCCTGTGTGTGACGATCTCAACGGACTACCGGTGAAATCAAGGAAAAAAAGGCAGCTTCGCAGAAATGGCGATCCGCGAGCGATGCCGAATAGAAGTAGGCCCATGGAGTAATAGACAAAGAGGAGGAGGAACGGTATGAAACGAAGCCAGGCTGGTGGGTAAAAATCCAGAAACATTTTCTCCGGCCAAATGTCTCTGTCTCGGGGGATGTCTTCCCCGTAACGCCTCACTGTCGAGATGTACATTAAACATTATACATATTTCCACCTCAATATGACTTGATTTAAGACTAATCAACTTTCATACCGTGGATGATTCTCTCGCGCAGGCTGCAACATTTATTTTCAGCTTCCTTAGAGAATATTTGAATCTTCACAGCCAACGTTCTAGCCAGATTTGATAATATCAGGATGTGAAGGGGAAATCCGAACAAGGTGAAAAATAATGCTCCCAGTTGGCCTCCAAAAGTCACCGGAAGTGGGGTTGCCAGGCCTGAAAATAAAATAATAAACCAATAAAGTAAATAAAATACGAGAATCATCGCCAGATCTTGACTTCTTATCGTTAATAGTATTCCCACCTAACGTCGTAAGTAGAGAGACTGAGAATAAAATACATCCTGGAAACGTCCAGAATTCAGTTTGACTCCCGTAGCTGATGCGCCTGAAATCATCCATCACTATTCGATGGCGAGTTACGTATTTTTCAATTGTTGCTGTCCAGACTGAGTCGGTAGAATTGATTAGTCTTAAATCCGTCGCAAGACTGACAACCAAAGATTTCTCCTGTTGCCGGAAAGCTTCTTCCTATAAATATTATTTTTCACTATTTAGAGCGTTCAAAAGGAGTTTGACTTTTTGTTTTACCGTGAAATATTCGTTAGTGCTCTCGGTAAAGTAGAAAAAGAGAACCCCCAAAAGTATCCAAACGAAGAAAAAACATACCAGAGTGCATTGGCACAGAATCAAACGAATCGCTGTGTCCATTGGCGAGTCTGGATCCTTCCAGTCATCGGGAGGCAGAAATGGAAGTCGAGGTGGGGGAAAATGGTGAACCACGGTATCAATGTTTCCCCTTGGTCTTTCGTTGGTCGGAGGTGTCACGATTCTAGGTGGTGGTGGTTGCTGACCGCGCTCTGCCGCCATTTCCCGATCAATCGTGTAGATTGATATCTCTCTGGACTCTTCCCTCGCGAATAGCTTTTTCGCGAATCTGCCTTTTCGAACGTTCCTCGATCCATTTCCGTTTCCTCCTTCTTCCCTTTCTCTGGCGGAAATGATGGGCGGCTGTATTTGTTCGTGATCTTCGAGGGGTTGATCCGTTAGCGGTATCTCTACCACCTCATGTTCACGGTGATCTTCCAAATCGTGGGACTCCACGTTGTTTTGGACATTTTCATTCTGTGTTGTTGCCTCTTGGGATTCTACTGAGGACTCTCCGACATTTTGCCCCGAAATTGGTTTGCGAGGGCTAGGGGTTCTTGAACGAGCTCTTATTCTCGCTTCTCGGGCTTCTCTCGTTCCGTCAGTTATCTGTACAAACATTGTCCGTTAGTGTCTACGTCGTCTTTTCAGTTCTCTTGGAAGTGAATCAGCGAGGGACCTTCAAGCGTGACGCTAAAAAAAAAGAGAAAAACACGAAGTGCCATATTTGTTGTAGGTATACACATTTTGGGCTAATGTTCATCTTTCCTCATTGCCAGCATTCCCCCCCTAAATTCAGAAACCGAGATGCCTATCCACTTTCATTTTTTCCTTTGTTTCTTACACCGGTTTCAATGCTATAAGCATTGCATCCTCAGTAAGAATAAAATTTTCTGTGAGGTTGTTACACCTCGTCGTCACTACTCACAATACGTCACACTAACTAATGTTTTGACGATGAGGCGTAAAAACATCACAGACATTTTTGTTCTTATACTGAGGATGACGCTTATAGCATTTAAACCAGTGTAAGAAATAAAGGAAAAAATGGAAGTGGAGAGACAACTCGGTTTCTGACTCCACAATATTGCCCCAATAAATGGTGTTTGATAGTGTCCTCCCCTAAACTTCCACCTAACTTCCTAAATCGGCCCAAAAATTGGTTGAAATTGGGGTCAAATTTTGGCACTTGAAAAATCGTAGCTCCCTTAAAAATGATCGGATATGGGTGGGTGAGGTCTCATCGTTCATAAAAACGGTGGCTCTACCTTAATAGTTCTAGAGCTGGCGACAGTCCTATTCAACTGGGAGAATATTTGTCCTATTTGATGAATTTTGTGGAGAGGAGTACGAATATGAGCGTCTGCCTGGGGCATTTGCCCTCAGCGGCCAGTCAAATTTCCTAAATTTGGGACATGAAATTATCCGAAAGAACACATTCTTGTAACTTGTCTCATTCGGGAGGTTTTTAGGAGCTTCTGCCTGGAGCATTTGCCCTCAATGGCCAGTTTCATGACTGTGTTCTACCGGTTAGATTAATGTCCCAAAGGCTCCAGCCGGATAAGGGGAGGCAAAAGTGCCCCAGACGAGTTTTGGGCTCAAACTTCAGGGTAATGTTACCTACCTATAGAATAGTCGATCGCCCCAGTTTTAGTTCTTGAAACCCATTCTAAGCCACGAAAAGGCTCTTTTCGTACTCATCAATTTTTCTCTGTCGGTGTATTAGTGCTATCGATCTGAAACTCTCAGGAAATCTTATTCACACTCTTGAGTAAAACTGGTAATTTTTTAAACCGAATCCGGCAGTAACCAACCAAGATATGCCGGTATATTTCAAGGAAGAGGCTAAAAAACCTCTAAAAATCGAACGAAAACCGCTCATAACGCCGGACCCTGTTGACGTGACCACAACAAATTTTCACCGAAGTTGCGTATAGGTACCAGTGTCACACCCAATTTTTTTCAGATTTTTAGAAGTGGTGGGTGTTGTATTTATTTTCGGTGTAACTTGAACTTTTTTCTGGAAAACGTCATTTTTAATACTCTTACCCATTTTTCTTGGTATTCATTTCTTTAATTATTTACCTTGTAAATTCTTAGCTTGTTGCGCTCGATGATGTACGAAATAAATAGGTCGAAAAAATAAGCATTGAAAATAAAAATTTTGTCAACGTTAGTGCGATGAAATAAGCATGAAATAATTTGTTGTGGTCACGTCAATAGGGTCCGGCGTTATGAGCGGTTTTCGTTCGATTTTTAGAGGTTTTTTAGCCTCTTCCTTGAAATATACCGGCATATCTTGGTTGGTTACTGCCGGATTCGGTTTAAAAATTACCAGTTTTACTCAAAAGTGTGAATAAGATTTCCTGAGAGTTTCAGATCGATAGCACTAATACACTGGCAGAGAAAAAATGATGAGTACGAAAAGAGCCTTTTTCGACAGTTTCTGGAGTTACGAGGCTTAGAATGGGTTTCAAGAACTAAAACTAGGGCGATCGACTATTCTATAGGTAGGTAACATTACCCTGAAGTTAGGGCCCAAAACTCGTCTGGGGCATTTTTGCCTCCCCTTATCCGGCTGGAGCCTTCGGAGAAACTGATTTTCTGCTGGAGGGCAAACGCTCCTGGATGCAGTTATTTTCGTATTCGGTACCATAAAACCTATCGAATGAGCTAGACAGTTACATATGAATAAGTGTATTAGGTTTATTAATGGTCCACATTTTTAGGGAATTTGACTGGCCACTGAGGGCAAGTGCCCCTAGCAGAAGCTCATATTCATATTCAGCCAGAAAAAACCTGACGAATGGGAGAAGTTTCAGGTCTGTGTTTTTCCGGTTGACCGGGACATGACCGGGACTGTCGCCAGCTCTCGGTCAGTGCACAACATACTAATTTATCAGCGTTGTTTTTCAGTATTAATTTATTTTGCATTTTTATACAAATGAGCGGTTTGATTCAGGAGGTGTTTTTTTTTCTTTCTTCACAAAAAGCCTGTTAATAATTCAGCCTTATTGTAACAAGTTCGTTAGGTTCGCAAAGATAGCCTGAAAGCCCTCAGCCTATTTGTAGTAAGGCCATGGTCCAGGCTGATCAGATTTTTCTACAAAAAGGCTAGGATTTTTAGAACAAGACTGTTTCGACAAGTTATCATTCAAAGGACTCCAAAGTATAGTATCCACGGTGCGAGACAGCTCACCTCGAATGCCTCGCGGCATCTGCCTCGTGGTGAGGCATGCGTTGTTGAGTTTAAATGTACCCTCGCATGCTCGATGCAAGAACGCGAACCACCTTTCAAAGTAGGCAGCAAACAATAGACATGGCCCCACCAACCAGGAAGAACGTTCAAGTAGCGGCAGCTGCCTACATTGTGATGGCTACGATCGTTAAAAAAAACAGCGACAGAAAAAAAGGCGGCAACGTTTGTGGGTCAAACAATTCTTTAAAAATCGGATGGAATACGGGAACAGGCTACAACAAGACATCAGATTTGAAGAAGATGTGCCAAATTTCGTACGAATGTACAAGCAGGATTTCGAACATTTAGCTCAACTAATATAGAGCCCACCTTGAAAAGAAGTGACTCTTACGTGTGATACGTGCGAAGTGCTGTGGAGTGGTGGGGGTGGGTGGTCATATCGGCGGTGCTCGGTTTTCCTTACTACCCATGCTGCATTCCAAGAAAAACTACTGAAAGATATATACGCAAGTATATATATTCCCAGCTGGGAAACCAAACGCTAAAGATGGCGAGCAGCCGAAACCGGTCCGTTTTTGACGAACCTCAACAAGGTAAGACAGACAATGTAGGCTCCTACGGCTACAGTTTTATGCATGCTTTAATTAAACAAAAAAAAATGTAGATAGTCTAAACAAAAATTATTTTTCGCGTGCTTTGAACTGCGTAAACCTATATCCTTGGTGAAGCCCAATTTTTCGAATAAACAATTCTAAGTAATATGAATCGCTATGCAGAAAGGCTCTTACTACATTTTCCCCCGTTCATATCAACCTTCTAGTACGAAACAACAAATTCATCTAAAATTTTCTTGTTGAAATAGTCCCGAGAAAACGTCCCAACCTGCATGAATCGGTGAAGCCAACGGTTAAGACGTAAGAACCGTCATCATTTCGATTTGCCCAAATGTGGCGCCCAGCATCGCTTTCATACCCAGCAACGCTAGAGTTTAGAGACTCTTGATCTTGATTCATCTTCGATCGCTGGTGGTTTTTGGCGCGCTTAAGAGTCGAAAACGGTCTTTCACCAGTGCATTCCCATCGCGTTACAGCGCTAATACTATCTGAAGTCATGACCAACTCAAACCAACGACAAGGCAAAACGTTCCATTTTCGGTGCTGACATAATGCCATGGCATACTGGGCGATTTACCCACCGATGGGTCTTCTAACACTGTAAGGTTCATGGTGATGACATATTGACGGTTTCCCACCGGTGGTTTTCGTGTTGTAATGATGAACGGAAAAACTGTTTATAGGGAACTGAATGGTGAGGTGGTGATGGTGGATGGGGTGAATTGCCTAGAGTCTCTCATGAAAGAATCGTGCACTAATTTGACAATGGAAGAACCTTTCGAAACCGCCTGGAGCTCATTAAAAATCCGATGCGCTCGCTAGAAATATGCCTTTTCCATAATCGTCTACCAGGAGGACGTTTCATGATGGATTCACTTTTTCTCGTCTCCATAATCTTTTAAAAATTGTTGCAAAAAAAAAAAAAAAAAAATTCCTGTTCTATACCAATCAACCCGGAGATGGGAGGCACACTTCTTACAAAATGAAAACTTACCTATTTTTGGGAACTATAATCCTTCCTGGTAAAATTCAACTGAAAATGCGGGGGAGCTGCAATGACTTTGTCCCCTTCTACTATTGCTTCACAACTCTTAGCGACTGTTTGTAATTAAATTAGTCCGCTTCCACTAAACGGATTTAGTCGTTCGTTCCCCTTCCCCCTTCACCAAAGTTCTTCGCATCCGAAGCTCTACTTAACACGAAGCTTCAACTTTTTTTTATTTTTTCGTTAGTTTATAATTTTCTTTCCGATCGATGCGTTGAAAGTTCGTATTCCGTTGTGACCCACATAATAAGGCCCACTGTATCAATCGTGCTGCAAGAACTGACTAAAAAAGCCATCTAATTCATGATCAAATATTTCGTAATGTTTCGCAGATGATTTTTCTAAATAGGTTCTGTAAATGTCTTAATCGACAATTGATAAAGCGGGCCTAAGGCTTGAAAATAAAACAAACGGTCAATTTTTTAGATTATTGTCCACATGGATAGCGGGTGCAATTTTTTATTTGTTAATTACTCGAAGAAAAACTACGAAAGATCACAGATATTACACTAATACGAGTTTGGATTTCAACGATAATTATAATACGCTCTTAAAGTTGGCACTGAGCCTCTCACTATCGCTTCCGGCTGGTATCAATGTTTTACAATAATTCTCCAAACCTATTGTACCAACCAAGGTTGAAAGGAAAAAACATACAGCAAATTTTGGTTCGGGCATACGTAAATGAAAACTTACTCAACCACATTCATTGATGCACCTACAATGAAATAATCAACTTTTATCACACGTATTTGGGCTTTCCTCGCATTATGAAATTCGCAAGCGACGATTACCGGGTCTAGGACCGTGTGTAGAATTATTTTCCACGTGATATGGAGGAGACACACTCTTGCTATTATCAAAAAATGAAAGTAAAATGATGAAACTCTAAAAAAGAGTAGGCATTAGATTTTACGTCGCATAAAAACATTATAAGACACTTCAGTTTTGGTCGCTTTGCTCTTTAGTTTTTCAGTATGTGGAACGCTCAACCTCACCAATCACACGATTCGAATGTAGTGAAAAACGACAAGGAGACAATATTATTATTTAATAATAACATTTTTTGCCAACCAGTTCACTAATATTAAAAATAATAAGATTAGGGCCTGCAAGAGGTGTTTTAGTTCATAATGGGACGTCAAGAGAAACTAGAAAAAATTATTTCATTGCATTTTTACCCAAATAAAACGAACGATGAAACACAACAGAAATAGAAAAAGTAGGTGAATAGAGTGAAAGAAAGCGGACGGCGAAAAGTTCTAAGTTCAAATTATTGGTTTTGTAATCAAGTACACCTCGCTCAATGTACCCTACACCTCGAATTATCAGGCACCTTTTTGTTTAAATTCTTAATAATCAACTCGTAATGAAAACTATTTTTTCTTTCTTGATAATTTCTCCAGTTGTCTCGAACAATGTCCGTCTTCTTTTTTACTCCAGGAGCATGAACGAGGAATGCTCCGTCCAGTATGACAAAGTGATACTTTAAGAGACACATCTCATGCATCTGTAAAAAGAAAATTATACTCATTTTAAGCGATTTGTAGTTTTTTTGTGTGGAAATTCAACAGTTACTAAGTAACAAAAGGGATAAATATCTGGATGCCTTACACCTCTTCACTAAGATAAATTCTTCATGTCTTTCTGATGATGTGGCTAAAAATCGATAACCACTAGCTTGAAAATGGTCTGAAAGACCGAAACCGCGGTCACTGAGTAAAAAAAAAGGTGGTTTTCGAACAAGCGTTGGCTGGATAGGTAAATTCTTGGTCCCTGTACCCAACACTCGAATTAAGGCCTCCCCGCTCACCAGAGCTACCCCGCCTGTGCGTAACCGACATAGATTTTTTTTTTTTTTTTTCGCACTACCTGCTTCGTAAGTTGCCCATTTTACGATGACATGATAACTCCAGTAAGTTGAATTTTTCATAACCTGGCACTTTATAGCTTCAGTTTTTGAAAACTGTACAGTAAAGGTTTAAAACTGACACGAAATGTTAGATTACATTACAAGATTAGTAAGTGGCGCATTACCTGCGAGTTTTTTGTTTGGCGGACGAGGCTTGCCGAGGCCGCTAATTAAAAACGAGCGGGTAGTACAACTTAATGGTCGAGTGATGCACGTTATTTTTCGCGCAATCGTCGTCGAATATTACAGTTTTATTCTTCTGACAAAAAAAAAAAAAAAAAAAAAAAAAAAAAAAAAAAAAACATGTCTTAAGATATTTCTATAATCACGGATGAGGTGATAACATTTAAACAAAGGTTGCTCAAGGTTATAGAAAACTGACATGTAAAAAACTTTTCATGTCAGTTTTATACCTTTACAATACAGTTTTCAAAAACTGAAGCTATAAAGTACCAGGTTATGAAAAATTCAACTTAATGGGGTTATTTTGTTATCGTAATGGGTAACTTACGAAGCAGGTAGCGCGAAAGGTTTTTTACATGTCAGTTTTCTATAACCTTGTGCAACCTTTGTTGAAATGTTATCACCTCATCCGTGATTATAGAAATATCTTAAGACATGTTGTGTGTGTGTTTTTTTTTCCAAAAGAATAATAAAACTGGGTAATCACTCGACTATTAAGTAGTATTACCAGCTACTAAACAAAAAACTCGCGGGTAATGCACAACTTACTAAAATTGTTACGTAATCTACTATTTATTTTAACATTTAAAAATAAATTAACGTTTTTCTCTATTTTACCAGCACATTAGCACTTTTTCACAATTTATAAGAAAACGAGCGCATTTTCTCGATTTTTGCCACGAATTAGCAAAATTTTCCTCATCTCAGCCGCGAAGTTGCCTCAAGAATTGGTGATTGAGTTGGCGATTTCTAAAATTCAGCTGTGAATTAGCGCGTGATTTTTATAGACAAAAATTGTAACGGCTTTCCAATTTTAGCCCGAAATTGAGGCGCTTTATCTCAATTTTTACCGCGAATGAGCGTTTTTCTCAATTCAAGTACCAAATTATAGCGCTATGTTTCTAAAATGTAATCCGTGAATCAGCGCTGTCGCACAATTTTAAATGTGAGTGGGCCCTTCTATCTCAATTTTAGCTGCGAAGTACCGTTTTTCTTCATTTCACCTTTGAATTAAAGATTTTTCTCTATTCTAACCGTGAAATGTAGTTTTTATATCTCAATTTTATCTGCGAATTAGTGCTCTTTTTCAATTTTGTCCGCGAAACAGTCATTTTTTCTCAATACCAAGCGCGAGTTAGCACTTATTCGCGCGCTGTTTCCGAGTTTCATCCGCGAATCAGCGCTTTTTCACAATATCAGCCGTAAAAATGATCGCTTTTTCTCAATTGTGGCTACGAATCAGAGGGTTTTCTCAATTTTAGCGGCGAGTTGGTGATTTTTCACTAGGTACTTCATAACCTAAAAATTCCCATTTTACCCATTCCCATTTATAAAAAGGAATCCAAGAATTTATTAATTTGAAACCAATAAAGGATTGAAAATTAAAAGATTCGTATTCGTGAAGACGGTTCATTTGATGTTGCATGGCATACGGTTGTGGCATTTTGAATCCCAAAATTTAGACGGTTGGCACCAGCAACCGTTGGCAGAGCAAAAAACTTATTGTTTTGACTGAGCTATTCAGTTTTTACTAGTTTTAACTAGTAAAAACTAATATAAAATTAAGAAGGAACAATTCATCCGTAAATTCTAGTTTTCCCTGACCTCCACAGTCAATTATAGATTTACCTAGTAAGTACTAGTTTTAGCTAACGGGCTTTGGTAAAACTAGTTATGACTAGGTAATTCGACTTTTGACGGATTTCGGGTTTTGACGGCAACATAGGGAACAATTCGGCATAAGTGGCAAAATGGACCTCACAGCGTGTGCGCCTCCTATTGGCGATTCAGATTAACCAAATGCGCTCTGGTGGCGGCCCCACGGAAGTAGGAAGAGCGGTAGACTCTCCATGCGCTCATATGAGAAAACGCAGGTTTTGTTCTTTTTTATGAGTTTTTAGGATTCTTAAAGTTCATTTCTTTGAAATATTACTTGGTATTACTACTTTCTATTAACAATAAACTCATCATCGAGGAATAATTGAGATAAAATGAAAGAACTCGTGGTGAGAGAAAATGATGGCGTTTTCCATTTACCGAGAATTTCGCACTGCGAGGGTGATTTTTCCTTCTATCCTTGATGAAGAATGGAAAAATCCCCTTACCCCATGCTACCCTATGATGAATTTCCGGTTAAAAAGGGTTGTTCAGCCCCAAAAACAGACTGTCCTTAACGAAATATGTAATTTTCCCCAATAAGGGTGCGTTTATCAATGCACTTATTCTACAGACAAAGCTGGGATAAGTCTGGTTGCCATGGGCCTTTTTGTAAACAGTAATGCAAAGTTATCCGAGGGATTGCTATTTCATGAGAAATCCGGTGATTGATGAACCCGCCCTAAACGGTTTAAATATCCATCACAGCTGGGGGTGTAATTCCCCTCCTACAGGAGGGTAACTGAAGGAGTTAATAATAAAAGGTTTTCTGTATGAAATTTTTACTAGAGTCACATTAGAAACTTTTTGGGACTCAAATGCCTTGTTTGAATTGAATAAGCTGGATTATGGATAACTGTTAGTTTTTTTTTTTTTTTTAGCAAAGTGGTTGAGTTTTCGAGTAAAATTAGCGCATTAAAAGACGCAATTTCATGAGTTTACCCTATTCGGCAAAGAAAGCGAATTTCACCCCAGAAACTGACTATGCTAACATAAAAAGGGGCAATATTCCACGAATAACTTCCACTTTCACCGTGGTTAAACGATCGGTGTAGCCTTCTCTAATGGATAAAAACTGTCAATTCTTGAATTAGCAATTTGTCTCCATTTCAGCCGCGAATTAGCGATTTATCTCCATTTCAGCCGTGAATTAGCGGTTTTCCTTGCAAAGAAATTGTGATTTTCCTGATTTGAGCCGCTAATGAGCGATGTAATTTACCCGTCTAATTTTAGCCACGAAGCTGTCTCGAGAAACCGCGACTTGCCATTTGCTCTATTCATTCTGTGAAATAGCGAATGTTTTCAATTTAACGCCATTGTTCAGTTTTGTTTGTTTTTACTTTTTTATGCTTCTTGTCCTTTTGCACCCTCCGCTTTCCCCCTCATGTTCATCGTTCTCTTCCCCTTCCTATAACACCCAAAAACCGAACGACTAACGAGTGTGGCCGAACTTTTCCCGCTCGGAAGAAAAAAAAAACGTTCATCATTCATTCGACGTTAAGTTTTAAGTTATGTTGGGTACTATGTAACCGTGTCGTGTGTGCACGTGAAAAAGAAAGCCGGCTACGATTAAGTTGTGGTGTCCTCTCCGCCGTCCAAGAAAGACCACTTGTCCGGACGTCGCGAAAATCTTCTGCTCGGCATCGGTTGAAATCGTGAGGTACGTCCTTTTATGATAATCCTCCTATCCCTTCGATTACTCCCTTTTACCTAATTGTTCCCCCCCCCCCTATGGTGAGCAGCTCCTAACTCCGCTCAATTTTATTGTTAAAAGTTTAATAACAATTAACAGCCATAAACATCAAATTTTCTTGACTTCAGCCGCAAATTAGCGTTTTCCATCATCTTAGCAGCTAATTAGGGATTTCTGTACGTTTCAACAACGAGTTAAGAGTTCCACCAATTTTCTCCGCAAACTACCTAACGCCTTTTCTGAAATTTGGCCGCGGATTAGCGATTTTTTTCACTTTTTGGCACGAGGTTACGATCAGAAGCCGCGAACTGACGTTTTCTCAATTTAATCCGCGAATTAGTCAATTTTATCGATAAATTAGCAAGTTTTCTCCATTTTATACCCGCGACTTAGCAATTTTTGCGATTTTTCACCCTTTTAGCCGTGAATTATAGAGATTTATCTGAATTTTGCAGAGAATTAGTGTTTTTCTTTATTTCAGCCGCTAATTAGCGTTTTTTATCAATGGCATCAATGAATTAGCAACTTTTCTTAATTTTAGCTCAAGATTAGCGATTTGTTTCGCTTGCTTTTAGCTATGAATTAGCGTTTTTTCGCACTTTGAGCCACGAACTTGCGTTCTGAATAAGCCGAGAATTCATGTTTTCGTAATTTTAGGCGTGAATAGCGCATTTTCTCATTAGTGAATTATTGATTTTTCACGATTTTATCCGTTAATTACCGTGTTTCGTAATTTTAAACGCAAATGACTGTAATTAACACGCTATCCGCGAGTTTAGAGCTCTTTTCTCAATTTTTGCTGTGAAGTTTTCTTAACTTTATCCGTGATTTAGCACTTCTTCCTATTTATGACCGTGAATCAGTTTTTTTTCCAATAATTTCAGCCGTTAATTAGCCATTTATCTCCATTTCAGCCCCAAATTAGCGTTATTATCCATTTTGGTCGGGATTAAAGTGGGGGATTGCCCCCCCCCCCCACGAGGAGGCGCGAATTGTAGTGATTTACATTTCCATTTCCACAAAAATCAGAGGGGCGCCACTGTGTGCCATGGGCGGGCCATCGTGAAAGGCTCAGCTGAGTCAGCGGGCCACTTTTTGGCTCGCGAGCGCTCGGTTGGCCACCCCTGCCCTTTCACCAACGGCGGCCTCTACGCCTTGGCGTCCTCTATTTGGCCGCATATACAATATTTGGTGCTTAACTTCACTTTCCATTCTTCGAAGCTCCCTTCATTGAGACCCTGCATTTATCAAATTTATAATGATTCACATAGGCAACATTATGAGACAACAAAAAGAGATAATGACTACGTACTGTCCATTATAGGTACAAACTAGGATACTAAATTCACTACGTTCCCGAAATGTAATGCCTTGAAAGCACGTCGTACAAGGTCGGTCGAAGAAAGGTCGTAACCGCAAATAATTTTTCAATCAAGTGTGACAATAGTTCAGACGGAAAACATTGTAAACTCCTTAAAAACTGCAAAAACCCATTATTTAGCCCTTACGTTGGTGGTAAGAGTAGGGCTCTTTTCCGCCATTGCGCCTCGACGCTCGCGCTGCAACTGCAAGTGATAATCTGAATCGCCAATTGTGGGTGGTACTGGTACCGGGTGGTGGGAATTGGGGTGGTAGAGGGGTATCTCACCAAGGAACCAACTCACCTGACAGCCAAAGGCGTTTTGAATCTTTATTCTTTAAATATTTTTCTTCTTGTTGACGGCTGGGAAAGCGAGAATGACTAAATTACGCAATGCTGATGAGCAGTTTTTTTAATATTTTGGCTTTTCCAAGGCAAAACTACTGTCATCTCTTCCTGGTTCCAGTAAAGATGACAGAACGAGTAAGCTCAGTAAGGGCCAGATTGGCGGGTGGTTGTAATATCGGCTGACGGGGTTTTTTTTTTTTTTTTTTCATGAAAAACACAGGATAAAAATGTTTTTTTGAATGAAATGAACTAAAACGTATTCACGTTATACTCCGGGTCCGTGGACCTGACGATTTTAGACCTCGCCATTACCACGCGGTACGATAGAGACATACTATCCTACCCATTGAACTCGTTCGGAACCGTTCCAGAACGATTTTACTATAGCAACAAACAAATCCAAACAAGTTTCCAACAAGGTTCCAAACAAGTTCTATGATAGGAACAGACCTATTGTATCCAGTTACAATGGGAAATTTGCTGGAATGCCCGATTTGGGAGAAAAGTATACCGGTGAATTGGCAGGAGAGAAGGATATTAACAGTAGTTGCAGCCCGATTGGTGCGTCTGGTGATTTTTAAATAAATTTCAAAGTTCTACAGGAGGGGATGGATGGTGCGAAGGGAAATGACGTCAATGTGCAGTTGTGAAACATTTGAGGAAACTCTAAAATGTTTGGTTTACAAATAACAAGAAAAATTGATCCCCAGAAAACGCGTCTTCCCCCTTCTTCCCTACACCATGAACTGCCCTTTACCGTAATAAAACTCCCACTCAAAAATTTCAAAAATCACTTTTAAGAAACCCATGATTGACTTCAATGTTTAATGTGAGCAATTGTCTTGTTGAAGAGCCCTCTTTGAGGAACACCAGTGCTTGAAAATGTGCAAGTTCCCCATTGTTATTTGTTTGGAATATTTCCGCGCCATTTCATGTTTTAAGCTGTTTTTATAATTGGGAGCCTTGGATTTTACGAAGGACAAAAGTAAAAGTTTTTAGATTGGATGATCTAACCAGGAGGGCTTGGAACGACCAATTTTGCTGTCCAAAGTAAATATTTTGAGTAAATTTCTCAATTTGTACACAAAACCTGCTTCAATGCAGCTATCCATAGAATTTTGTTTTTTATTCTTCTTTTTTTTTACGATAATTTCTTAGGAGTTATGGATGGAGTTCCAAAAAAGAAATAGTCAAACGCTGGAAAAACTTTCTATCCGAAGGAATTAAGAAGACCTTTCGTACAGTTTCACAGGTAAAATATTTGTACTCTTCTTATACGGTCAAGAGGAGAGCGTCCAGGTATCGCGAATGCGAGTTTCGCTTGTGCTCTTCTTTTACGGATTGTTATGGTCACTCGGTATAGCGCTTTTGTGATAATTAGCACCTTTTTCATCGCCACTCATTTCCATGAATAAAGTCCCTGTAGCTTAATGGAGCCCAGTGCCGTCTATCCCCCCCTGAAAGCTGGAGGCACTCCCCCCCCTGAAAAGAACTTACCTCCCCCAATCAGAATTGATGATATCCATCACAGCATCCCACACACAGAGGATCTAATTAGAGTTTATACAAAGTACGGTGCGTTGAATGCGACGGGGAAAAACATTGTTGGGGCGAATTCATAGACTCTTCTTGAACTGACACTGAATACCATTTGCATAATATGAAATTCAGCCCGGGAGCCGTTCGTTTCCACTCGTCTTTTTTATTGTGATCAAAACTGTTTTGAAAGGTTCCTTGAATCAAGGAAACTTCAAGGAATATTCATAAATATGGACCTAGGGCCTGTATTTAAGAACGTTCCTTGAGTCAAGGAACCTTTCAAAACAGTATTGATCACAATAAAAAAGACGAGTGGAAACAAACGGCTCCGGGGCTGAATTTCATATTATGCAAATGGTATTCAGTGTGAGTGAGGAAAGCGCCACTTTACCCGCGAGTTTCGCACTAAAGCTGTCCTAGCAGTAACGGAAATGTATTTTCGTTTCACTCTGTGACGTGATGTTAGGAAATACTCCGCTAAGATTGTTTGCTAAGAAATGTTTCTTTCGTCAAGAGAATGAGATTGCCTTTGTACAAATAACCACTTTATTCAGAGGTCAAGCGAAATGCATGATTTTTTGGTTCCTTTAGAATGTGGTTCAACTATAATTTGCCGCTAAAATCGGGAAAAATTGCTAATTAACCGATCAAAGTGAGAAGAAGCACTGACGTGTGGACAATACGATGATCCGCGGTTAAAGTTGAGGAAACGCCAATTCGCGGCTTCTGAAGATAGCTCCGTGGCTGCAGAAAGCTAACAAAATCGCTAATCCGTGACAAAATGGGGAAAAAGCGGTAATTCGCGGTGAAAATTGGGGAAAATCTCTCATTAGCGGCTAAAATAAGGAAAAACACAAATTCACGGCAAAAATAGAGAAAAATCGCTAATTCGCGTATAAAAAGGAGACAAACCGCTAATTCGCTGATAAAACTAAGAAGAAGCGTTGAAGTGTGGAAAAAAACATAATTCGCGGTTAAAATGCAGACAAAGCCAAATCGCGGCTCCTGAAGGCTACTTCATGGGGGTACTGATGAAAGATTCGTCTGGCGGCGCCAAATGCCTAAGGCCGGCCTTGACTACATTAAATGTGCATATGTCAAAGCCCTCGCACAGTAAGAGAGGAGCAAATCCCCCCCTGGATGTTAACAAAAATCATCTTCCCCCCCCCCCTGGCTGCGTCAATTGGAGGCAAGTCGCCTCCAACCCCCTCCTGATAGACGCCACTGATGGAGCCCATTGAAACACATCCTAATTTAGGGGAGGGGACCTTATCAGGGTGAGGCTCTGATGCCACCGATGGCGGGCGATTTTTTGCATCATTGCCACAGAAAAAGTACTGCAAACGAGCGATTATACTATCTATTGGAGTGGATCGCTGTCAACGGTTATAAGTAAGCACCCCCCCCCCCCCATAGAAACTACTTGTTTTCATATTTACTTGAGTCATTTTATCTTGTTGACCTTCCCAGGATAGCATTTCGCTGTAAAGCGGCTCTTGATTTGTACCAATGAAGACCGGCTCCCATCGGTGAAATGGGAATTCTCGTCGGACGACAAAAAACGGCTTCAAAAGAATGAAGAGAAGAGTCACACATATTTTTCAAAAAATTAAAGTAATCGAATTTACCTGAACCAAATCGTCCCTGATTTTACTCACAAGCCACCGCTGAAGACCGGGAAATCTTTGACAATGGTTGCATACAAGTCGATGGAAATAAAAGGCTCTATTCTGAGAGTATACGGCCAAAAGTTTGGATTTAATATCCGGCGTGGGCTCACTCGCCTGAACTTCAAACACTGGGACGACATAGACAATTCTTCGAGAAGACGAATAGCCGGTTCCTTTCGACCTGGAGTTTCGTCCCAGAGTCGACATCATTCGAAGGAAATTTCTGACGAGATGTCGACTGGGAAAAAGCTCAATGTCTGAGACCATTGTGTATCTGGTTTGGGCTTGAACGCGAGCGACATTTCTACGGCAGCGAAAAAATGTCATCGAAAGGTAGGTATCTTATATACTTATTTCTCATTAATAAAATCCTGATTAATAGCTCACCTGGCTACGTTCACCGGGTATATGAGCGCCTGAGTCTCCCTGAAAGTTCTTAGCGTTCTCTCGGCAACGACCTCGGGGACGGAGCAATTGCTTTTGGACGGTGCCATCAGAGTCGGCGGACACGGTCCGATGATCGGAGGGTGTCGCGCGGGGTAGACAAAGTGCAAGGCGACGCGTCTCATATCGGGAAGACACGAGCAAAGATGTTCGATCATGCATACAGTCAATGTGGCGTCGGTTGCTGGGACAAACGCAGCGACACTGACTGGACCCTCCCATCTTTATTTCGTGGTAGAGAAGATCCAGCGAAAATATTAAAATTAAAAGCTATTTAGTGAATTGTATTTAAGACGTTAACTATTTTACTTTAATTGAAGTGGACGGATTCAGTGGTTTTTCAAGGAAACAGATTCTCATCTTCCTTTACTTTTTCTTCTTAAGTAAAAAAACTTACTTTTTTGCATTACCTTTTTAAAATTTCAGCCAGAAAATAGAGAAATTGTGGTGTGACGTGTGTGCTGTACGTTACGTTGTTCGTTAAAAGAGACGAATTAATTTGTGCGCCCAAGATGTTATAAACCACCCTTTTCGAACAGAAATTTAACACACGAACGCAATTCATTTATTCATTATTCAATATTTTCTTTGGCTTTGTTTCACACTCTACCTGTAGTGGCTGTCTTCTCCCAGTTCGGGCGAATAGTGAATATCTTCGTCCGAAGGGTTGAAGGCACCGGGAAGACCGTAGTTCAAGCGGCAGTAGCTGACGTTTCTGTATGGAAGGCTGCCGAGAAAGAGTCCCGGCACGAAGTAGCCACTTTTCGATAAGTTGTTTCCACCGGTCATAACGACGCTTGAGTAGTCATTTCCACCGTAATTGAGTAACGAGTAAATAATGTGATGATGCTCTCGGTATTGGTAAAAACGCCCAAGTATCAGAATGAACCCGACAATAAACAGAACCAAACATATTTTGGTTCGAGCGCATCGAATTCCAACTAAAAACAGGCGCATTTTAATTTTAGAACTCATTATATGTCTTTTTCTTCAGCGAAGAATACATTGTTTAACGATTTTTGTTGTGTCCTAGGGAAAGGGTTTTACAAAAATAGAAAAGAGTTTACATCGTTGTAAAAAACAATAAAGGGCGAAGGTAACGGAGTTGGTTTACTATTCTACCCCCAAGGTTTTGCCACCCCCTTATAGTTGATCCGCAACCGCCTCCGGAGAGTGTCGCACATCTGGGTGCTCTGGGGGTGTTGAATTGAACTCCGCCTCTTTTCAAAATAGACGGGAACTACTGAAAGCGTGCACAGTGGAGAGCAAATTTGTTTTGGCTAAGTTTCCGCTTCTGCGGGCTGACGATGAGAAGGAACATACACACAATAAATAAATAAATGGGTTTAAGTTCCCTTGCCCGTAATTTCTTGCAACCTTCAGACGCAGGTAAGCCTTGCGGAAATTCAAGTGAGAAAGACAGGGTGACGTTAATGAGCTACAACATATTATTGGATAAAGCTTAACTCAAAACTCAGAGCATAAAAAAGTATTTCCTTAGCAAAATAAGGGCTTCCCGCTTTTCAGTGACTTACCCATATTTTTTATAGTTAAGGCTAATGTTAAGGAACTTGGCCCTATACGAAACAGGTAAACCTGTTTATTCAACCTCTGTTGAATTAACTGTTTTAGTACAACCGTCCTAGACAATCACATTAATAATGTTATTCTCTTTTAACTGTTTTTTGAGAAAAAACGTGGAACTTCCAGAGAAATGAAACCCGCGTAGGAAGTGGAGTAACGTGGCTACTGAACAGTAGTTCTGGGTTTCATTCGCGTAATTTTAATGAAAAATGTACTGCAGTTTTACGGGGTTTTTGTTTTTGTTATTAAAACAGAATCCAACTTCAGCCAAGGTAATAAAATTATGTTGTTAAACTTCTCACCCATGAAAATCTTTAATTATTAACAAGCATAAAGATTTTTGTGTATAAACAAAATTTGAAAAGGCTGAGTCGATTCATTTTTACGATGACGTGTCATTTTTACGTCAATTAGGCATTTTTAAAAAAAACAGTTTCAGTTTCTCTTCAGGTACTCAAGTTTGCAATACCGCGCCATCACCGCTTGTCAGCGTTGCTTTGATGGTATTCAAAACGCAGCTTCGGGTAACAAAAGCTTCGGGACCTAGGAGATTCGGCGATGTAATGGTTTTTCCCCAATATTAACTCTCCAGAACCCGGGCCACCATTTCAGCCCGCGAACGGATGACTCGACTGGGACTCAGCGCGACACTCCAGTGGCTTGGAAGACTAGGAGCTCGAGACGATCCGGAACTACCACAGCGACGCATACAGTCTTCCCGAAGCGAACGGATCGCTCCCAAAACCACGCCGTTTGGGAAAGCGTCCAGCAGTCAATTGAGACCACTCTTGACCGTTTGTGAAGCCATACCTCTTCAAAGTCACGTACGGGCAAAGCCTATATTGAGAACCTTTCCGGCACTCAGTGATTCGATCCTGACTGGTTGGTACAAGGCTGACTCCGAACTTTGGCCTCTTGCCATTTTTTACCTTCGACCAGAGGTTCTACTCCGTTGAGAAGACTCGCCGTACGCTTGTTCAAGGAAACCCTATCATGGGACCTGACCGCTGATCGGCATTCGTGCCAGACCGTTGAGAAGACTCCGGTCATCCGCTTGTCGTCCCCCCAGCCACCTTCGAACTTCATAGAAATTACAGGGCTTAGCGGCACTCGTGTCTGCCCCAGAACTCATCAAGCCAGACCGACCCTGTCCGAACTCCTCCCTGTACTTGCCGAACCCGGTGAAGAAAAGAACACAGGTACTGGAACGAGCCGATCAATGCCATCGGTCAACCGCAGGGGCCTACCGACGGTGCCACATGGAACGCTAACCGACCGTCGGGCTAAGGGACGCAAACAGACCGTCAGCCCCAAGAATCTGCGGGCAGGTCAGTGAGACGCTAACCGATCGTCGGGCCGAAAATCGGCCGATAGCGCTAAGGAAAGCTAACAGACCGTCAGCCCCGTCAGGAATTTGAATTATTGGGAATAGGAATTAGTGAATTTAGGAAGGGAGTCGAGGAATCATCCATGAAACTAAATTTTGCTCCGCCAGCTGACGGTCAGAAAAAGCGCATTTCATACATGGATAACAAAACCGTCCAAGAAATCAAATTGTTGCTAAGATAGGTAATTTACATTTTTCAATAGCTGTATTAAAAATATTTTCACCCGTTTTTTCCGGGGTCCCGTGGATTTCCAACTTAATAATTAGCGGCTGTTGCTCAAGAAATTAACTCCATAATTATTCTGCCATTACCCCGACTGAATTACAATTTATAGTTCTTAACGAAATATTGTTATCTTTTGAATAACATAATCTTATCTGTGACATTGTTCCCTTCTCTTTGCAATAACATCATTCACTTTTATACACGTACTACAAAAATCAATGGTTGTCTTGTTTATAATTTAACCAAGGGCTTAGAATTGTTTCAGAATTTAGTTGATTCCCGGGGATTATTTATTATAATTATTTTAATTGTTTGCTTTTCTCCAGCTCATTTGAGCTTTTTGTTCGGTGAATTATTAGTTTAAAGCAGATTAAACGTTCGGTGATAACATCGACCGGGAAAAATGCCACACGTACTTGAAAGTTGAAACATCGCCTATAACTGAAGTGCTCTGGAAACCCCGCAATTGCTATGAGTCAATCACTTTGCGGTCAGTCACAAACCTACGCCAAACTGGTCAGGGGCATATTGAAACAAGAACAGTCTAAATGTTGTTGAATTAAATTTGTTTGTTACTTTAATTTGTCGTAAAATTGTTAGTTTACTGTGTTTTAAGTTTTGGTTTATTTCCCTTCTTGGATAAAACAACTTGAATAATGAGTTTATACAAGTATCGTAATATGCAAAAAATGCATAATGAAATTAAGATTATAGTAACCATAATGTCGACACAGTGCACTTGTATGAAACTCATTTGAGCCGATCTCGGCTGTAAAACATTCCCATGTCGTAGGACATACTCAATCCAGTACACCGACTCATTCACAGGGCTCATTAACCGATCATTGAACATAGTTCGCCTTTTAAGAACCTCCTTCCTGTACCTAAATAACAAAAAAAAGTTCCTTATAAACGAACAAAAAACAACAGCGTTATTCCCCACAAAGAGTACGCACGATGGATTTTGAAGAACCTCATTGATTGCCCATGACACTGATTTCTCGGTAATATTTTCCATTCTCAACTCAATACCGAAGCCTGCTGACTGTACTTGTTTCATGTTCTTTACCTGGTCGGCAAAAAACGGTATGCCGATGAGAGGAATGCCGTAGTTCACGGACTCCGTGGTACTCAAAAGACCACCGTGGCTAATGAACAGTTCGACATTCTTATGCGCTATATGTGGGCACAATGGAAAAAGAAAGGAATCCTTTTAGCCTAACGCTTCATAAAACCCAAATAAAAGAGAATCGCACTTATAACTTACCTAGGATGTCCTGCTGAGGAAACCACTTTGAAATCCTGACATTTTTTGGGACGCGTGGGAAGTCATCGCCTGACCATTTCCAGAGAACATTTTGTTTGACTTTTTCAAATGTTTTGATGAACGCTTCAGGTGTGATTTTCGAAGTTACTTCGCTCATGTTGACGTTTGAGCCGAGACTGAAGTAAATAATTCCATTGGGAGAGTTATTCATCCAGGTTTCCAAATCCTTGCGGAACGAGCTCGATTTAAAAAAAAAGGAAAGAGAAATACAGGAATGACTAATTTTTTCCTGATGTTACCTTCGGCAAGAGAGAATTAGGCTTAACATTGACCCCTCCAATTTCTTTAACGTGAGGAGCTTTGGGGTAAGAGTATCCGACGGTATGGTGCGAATTCACAAGAATGAGGGCTTGGTCTGAGATAAGTTTAGTTATGGGAGGTCTATTCTCCCAGCCTGGGTAGTTAAAATATTTATCCATCAGATTTTGCATCAAGGTCTGAGTGTAGTAGTAACTGACGGCGAGAGTTGCCCATGTCTGATAAGTGTTGAAGACTCTTTGGAAGAAATTCATTCGATCCGTGTAGTGTGATTTGATGTCGATCATGTAGGCAGGGTTGTCGGTTAGACCGGCCATTTCATTCACCCACGCGGAGTCGCCAAGGGGCTGAATGGCGACGCCCAGTGCCTGGAACTTGTGTTGAAGTGCGACCACGGCCTCTTGTGCAAAAAACGCCTCGTGAATGATTAAATCATAGTGGTCGGTAGTCGAGTGAATGATTTTTTGAACATCCGGGTGTGTCATGACTGGGTCATCGATGACGATTTCTCCCATTCTATAGAAGAATCTGCTAATCAACGGAATTGGAAGTTTGCCGAATTGTGAAACGAAACCAATATTTTCTGAGATAAGAACACACATCTCGTTCAATTTTATCCAATAATCGTCCAAAAATGGATATAAGAACCTTGAAACTGAGGTAAAACGTCAGGTACCACGATTTGAACCAAATTGGTTTGATTCTTCATTGGCAGTGGTGTCACATACGTTATGTGATGATTGCGGTCGCAAAGAGCTTTGAGGATTGGTTGAAAAATAAATTGGTGGCTTTTCATAGGCCATGGAAGAAAGGCAAGAATTCTTGCAGCAGAAGTATTTGGAATAGAACTTCCAAAGAGAAGAATCATCAAACACCAGTGAAATCTTGAAAAAAAAAATTAATAAATAAAAAAAAAAAAATAGAAGGATTGTTTGTATTGTGACTTGTGAGGGGAAGAGAGCCGTCAGGGTGAATTCACGATTAACAGGACGGGAATGGGATCACGAAAGAGAGTCAATGATAAATGTTTCCTGATTGCCCCTCATCATGTCAGGCGGGAATCACAAGGGCGCCACTTCTTCGCGGTTCCATCAATAATGAATCCGAGAAACTACAATGGGGAACTTGCATGAATCTCAGATTGGGAAGAAAAGTTTACTGGTGAATGTACCCGAGAACTGAAGGGTAACAACGGAAGTTGCAACCCCATTGGTGCGTTTTAAGATTTTTAAAAAACGTTCAAAGTTCTTCAGGAGGGAATAGATGGTGCGAGGGGAAGTGACGTAAATCCTTACTTGTGAAGCATTTGAGGGAACTCTAAAATGGTTTGTTTACAAATAGCATGAAAAATGTCCCTACTTCAATAAGTTTTGACGTAATCGAACCCCCACTCAAAATTTTTAAAAAATCGCTAAAAAAAGCATCCTTGATTGATTTCAGAGTTTAATGTGAGCAATAGGCTTGTGGAAGAGCCCTCTTTAAGAAACACCAACTCTTGAAAAATGTGCAAGTTCCCGATTTTATTTTTTGAAATGAAATTATCAAATTGAAACTTACGTTAACATTTTTCTGTATCTTTCCCCCTTCCTACCGTCCAATGGACGCCGATTATTTCGTGAAAAAAACACTCGGATCTTTAAAGCGTAGTTTTTACCATAAATTTCTTTCGATAAGCAAATTAAACAAAGAGCCTATCTTGTTTAGTCTTAAATTCAATGATTTACCCAACCAATTATATCGTTGTCAAATCCTTTTTACGCTGTAGAAGATAATACATTCTTGTGAAATTGATCGAAATTAGGTACTTGTGTCTTTGCCTGTGGTTTAATTCTTACTACAGTGGATATGTGGCAACTACATATTTTTTATCAGGTCAAATTTAGAGTAATTCCAGTATAAGATAAAGTATCGATTTTTTATTATCCATCAAGGCCGGTGTCAATACGGCGCAATATTTGCCTTTCTATATATAATACCACAATCTGTATCGCGGCCTAATCATTTATAATGTGTTGATATCATTTAAACTTACATGTATGGTTGAGTGGTTGAGAGATGGTGTTTGAGTGGATGCTGGTCCTATTGACCTCAACACGCTCCTATAGATGGCGCTAGTGCCACAGGTGCTGTTATCATAACTAACGGATCACTTCTGACAGATTCAATGGGAAGTGAACACATTTTCTGTAACTTTGTAAATTTTTGTCATCCGGATCGAGATTTTCGACCCATCTAAAGGTGGAAGGCCACCTTTCAAGTAAATAGACAAGGGCGAGAACCCCTGCAGTAAGATGCACAACTGTTTCAAAGTAAGTTTCATTTGATAACATTTTAAGTCGGCCCCACATTTATGCGATGTTCGCTAGTGACGTGCCGTGCCAGGCAAGTGATTTGTCCGTCAAAAATGGAAATGTTATTCGCACAATTTCAAGCATCCAATTCATACTACAGACCGGCACGTGACAGTGGTTCAGTATGGGTTAGTGCTCCGACCGACGCCGCGCCGTATCCGGTATCCCACAGTGATTTTTAAATTAACAAGGCAATTTGACATGTGAGAATCAAAAATCACTTTGAGCTCATTTTCTGACAAATCACTGTCTCAGCAGATGACGCTGACTTTTTTAATCTGGGCAATTTTCGGGCTAGAATTGGAGAAAAAGCAATTAATTTCATTTATTTCTCTTATTCAGTTATTCCCGAATGATGCAATACGTTCCAGAAACAAAACAATTTAGAAATCCCCACCTTCTTTAATACCGCTCAACAAGTGATTTAAAACTAGTCTATACGAACAAAGTATTTATGTACGTAAATTGATAATAAATTGAAAATCAAGCCAAACCTTCACATGCGAGCCGTCCAAACAGACAATTTTTGTCAAAAGAAAATTGATTTGATTTTTACTTAGGAGAATTTTAACTTTAAAGTTGAAATTAATGCTATGAAAGTTAAATGAATGCATGAATACGGGGCTACAAGAACTGTCACGTCCCCGGCACACACGCTAGCTGGCTTAAACGATCCATCTTCATTTGCACACACCATCGGGAGAAAAATAATAAACTTACTTGTCGGAAAATAATCTGTTTCCACGAAATGATTTCCACAAACCATCATTCGGGTGGTTATCGGTTTCCCGATTTTTATTTCATTTCATTTATTTTTCAGCTCAACAGTAAAAAACACCAAACGGAGCAGTCAAAACAGCGACAATAATAATAATTTAATTTGCCACATTTTTTTTCTCGACGAATCTTTTGGAAAAGGATGTAACGGAATTCCGCCACCTCCGTAAGTGTTACACTGCGGCACAGAGCAGTAATTTCTATTTTTATTAACTACTCTGCTCATGATACGCTTCGCTTTGGAGACTTAGAACAGAAATGAAGATGAAAAATATTGCTATAGGCGAGAACTAAGCAAAATGCTTGAAGGAAGGAATTTTTTTGTCGAAAAAATATCATTCATTCCTCTTCGTGACGATTTATTTCCCTCATATTTTATTTAGATTTTATGTTCCTTTCAAATTATGCGATTTTAATATGTCCTAAATTGTTTTAAGACTTACAGCTAGGGTGACCAGATTTTTCCCAGACGAAAGAAGGACCCAAATTTTATCATGAGGAAGAAGAAATATCATGAGGGGGAGGGGGTGTTGGGATTGATAGTTCCACTATTCTGCCACTGATTATAATTAGAACATGACCAAAATGGTCATTTGCCAAAATTGCAAAAACACAAAATTAGCTTTTTAAGGAGCTAAAACACGAAATTTGCATTTGGAGGAGCCGAAACAAAAAATTCGGTTTCGAAAGAGCCGAAACACGAAATTTGCTTCCGGAGGATTCAAAACACGAAATTGGCATTTGAACAAGCCAAAACACAAATTGACCTTTGAAGGAGCCAAAACTCGAAATTTGCTTTTGTTGGAGCCGAATTACGAAATTGGCATTTGGAGGAGTCAAAACACATGATTGGCTTCCTGAGGATCCAAAACACGAAATTGGCTTTTGAAGGATCAATAACACGAAATAGGCATTTGAAGGAGCCAAAACACAAAATTTGCCTTCGAAGGAGCCAGAACACGTAATTAGCATTTGATGAGCCAAAACATGAAATTGGCTTTTGAGTTTGAGGGAGTCAAAACAAAAAATAGGGGTTTGAAAGAGCCGAAACACGAAATTGGCTTCGGATGATCCAAAACGATGTAGGAGAGGCCCAAAGAGGTGTTCGCCTACAGGTAGCTCTGGTGTGGGCCCCTGTCCCGCAGAAGATGTCTGGCGATCTCCTGGATCATAAAAAACGTCCTGTGCAGAAGCCAGACACGAATCAAATAACCATTATTTTTCAAACGTAGGCCGGCTCCCGGACTATTACTATTTCGGGACATTCTCTCTTTCTTCACGAGGTCCTTCAGGCTCCTAGGAAGGACCCTGTTTTGAAAAGAAGTACCTTTTAGGGTCCTTTCGAGAAAAGCAAAGGACCACAGGACCATGAGCTGAAAAGAAGTACCGTCCTTCCTCTGGTCTGGTGAAAGAAGGACCTCTGGTCTGGTCTGGTGGTAAGTGTTAGTAGTTGCAAAAATGTATACCCGGAAAAGAGTTGATACCACGTTGTTTTTGTTGGATTACAAAATAAATAAATACATCAGGTCGGTATCTCAGACTATTTTCTAGTCATAAAAAATGATTTCAACAAGCAACAAGATTTTACGTTAAAAAAAGAAGACTTTTCATTAGTATTTGCCTACTTTTTAAGCCTAACTGGAAATTTTGATCCGTTAGTCGAAGCTTCGCTTAGAAATCCGCAAGAGGGCAGATCAATCGCGTGTTGTAGTCAATAAATAAAATTCACTTTTCTGGTTAGACTGCTGTCGGAACAAGCTGTCTGAAGCTTGATTTTTCTATGAATTTTCCATAATTTTCTACGCCTTATACTTTATTCGCAACATTTATTTTAAAGCCGCATGTCCACTGAACGCGCATTGTTCGCGAACAGGGTTAGCAAATGTTTGCGGACATGAAGCGCGTGCAGTGGAAACACTCACGCTCGCCGCGCATTGTTCTCAAACAGTGTTTGTTTGTGCGCGGGGCTGATCCACTTGCGACGGCCATTCAAAGTCAGATTTCAAAGTCTTATTTTAAACTTCACGAAGTTCTACAATGACGTTAGATCTTGCTTCTCCAAATTTCATCCCTGAATTTACTTTAAAACACATTCGAATTCTAAAGTGCTTTGGGGTTATTTTAGGGATAAAATTAAAAAAAAAAAAAAATCGCTCCGGCAGCTGGCGGTCGGAAAGAGTGCATTTCATTTTGTATGGATACCCTAAGCCGTCCCAGAAGTAGTAATGTTGAGACCATGATTTGTTTCGTTAATGTTTGACCCTCCATCGTACTGTTTGCTGCCGGGTTTGTTTAAGCTGAACTTAATGGGAATCAAAGGCTACTTCAAAATGAAATCATCGTAATATAATGCTTCTGGAATCAACTGGTGATTTCTAGTGATTTTTTTACCAGTTCAAGCCATATTACCCTCCCCCCCCACCAAGTCGACCGATTTGGCCCAATGCAATACCAAACGAGGTCGTATGACTACTGATTTTTGTGCCAAAGCGCGTTCCGCTAAATTAATTTCTTCGAGACTTATCGTGCTAACAAGACCACACACTTACTTCCACCCCGGGGGCACCACCCGTTGACTTTTTCAAAAAAAAAAAAAAAAAAAAAAAAAAAAAAAAAATAGGAATCAAAGGCATGGAGTATACGTACCGAATACGATGCTTCTAGAATCAACTGGTGAATTGTAGTGATTTTTTGACGACTTCAAGCTCTATTCCCCCCCCCCCCTCCACCTTGACCAGTTTGTCCCAAATGCAATACCGACCGGGGTCCTATGACTACCGATTTTTGTGCCAAACCACGTTCCGCTAAATTAACTTCTACGAGAGTTATCGTGCTAACAAGAAAACGGCCATAAAGATGTATGCAATACGTAAATTCCGGAAACCACTAAATTCGTGTTCTAGAGGTTCTGAAACATGAAAAAAACATGCCATGACCCATGTTTGCCACCATCACGACGAGACCAATAGTGCATTTTGACATATATGAAATGCACTAAAAGCAAGATCTAACGTCTCTAAAACTTCCTGAAGATTAAAATTAGACTTTGAAATCGAATATTGATGCAGAAATGGAGCCGAAATTTATGTGCGAAGTTTAGGCGAGGGTTGGCTGGGAACGGGTCGAGGAAACCCTCCAGAAACCCTACTTAACAGGTGCGATGAACCTCGTTTTCTTTGCGTTGGTTTTTCCTCATCCCTTCTTCATGTATCTTCCCCGCTTCCTAATCTGCTGACCAAAATAAAAGTACCACCGCCCCCACATGTCATCAGATCTCGACCAAATTTGGCACGGTGGCACTCCTACACAAACCCTAGGTGCCACCGAGGTCAAAACCTAAAATTTGTTTTAACTACTGGTCCCGTCGTCGAAGCCTTAAAATAAAAATAAAAATGAAAAACTGGTGGGTAGTAACACTAGGTACCGTAAGTTTATGACGTGAAAAGTCTTTTTTGTTTGGGAAGAATAGTTATTAATTATACTAGAGAACCTATAATCAGACAGGTAAAATTACAGACGCCAGGTTCGCTCTTATTAATTATCAGTCTTGTAAAATCCACCTTTTGTTGATATTTTGTGGATGTCAACAAACCACCCCCAAACATTCCTATTAAACTGATAAGAACGAACATGGCGCCGTATGCGTCTACTCGTCTTTAAAGGTTCCTTAATTATACAAAAGAGGAAACCCATACTTTTCCACACTCGAGCGCGAGAGTTTTAAAATGCTTTTCTCTCGTGGTTAATACCTATCAGGTGGGCATACACGAGAAGATATCTGCGGCAGATTTTATGTTTTTGACAGGAAACAACAGATTTTGTTTTATGTTTGCTCGTTAGTGGGCAACAAACGATGACAGATCTACAAATATCTGCCGAACGAAAGCGGCGGGAGTTCAAATCAAAGATTTGGTCTGTGGTCCCCCACTAACCTACCGAATTCTCATGAGAGATATCTGTGGGACAGATCTGCCTATTTTGAATCGGGTGTCAGGCGTCACCCCTTAACTTAACGATCTGATGCGCCCGTTCTATAGTGTTTAATAACATATATGTATGATTCAGGCTAGACAATATACTGCTTTTATTCAAGTTCGTTTATAAGTCTTTTGATCTGAATTATATCAATTTATTTTCTCTCAAGTGAAAAAGCTGTTTGCTTCCTCCATTTTTTTAAAACTCCTATCTGTCACCGATCTCAAATATCCTTCGAACCCGACCGATAAATGAAATCTGCCAAATGTGCTCCCACTAACGAGCAGATTTGATCGGGTAACAAATATCGGTCGCAGATAACTTTTGTACGTTAAGGGGCGCCGACAGATCTCATCGTTTGCTCTAGATCGTTAAGGGGGGGTTTCAGGATGGTTGAAAATTGACCCGCATTTTTCTCAGTCAGTTTTGGGAATTTTTCGGTCATTCTTTTTTCTATATTTTTATGAAGACTAGTACTAATGACGAGAGATCTTCTTTTTTTGATTTTTTTTTTTTTTTTTGAAAAATTTAAATTTTTAATTTTTTTAATTTTGAGTTTATCAAAAAACAAAGATCTCTCGTCACTGCAAAACATCTTCTTGAATTGATATACGCTTACCCGAAATCAATCGGATGCTCCAACTCGCCGAAATTTAAACAAAAAACCGGGTTATTTCTGACTTCATAGTTCTAGTGGAATCCGCTAGAGAGGCCATCACGCTCCGGTCGATAACGCAGGTGGAAAGAGCGCCGGCGAAACTTTTTTTTTCTTCTTCTTCCTCGTCTTCTTTTTTTTTTATTCTTTTTTTTACAAACCAGTGTCCCGCCTTTTTTATCCTTGCTAATTTCAATGATTGGATTTGGATAGCTTCACGTGTTCGATAGTTGGCAATAAATGTATTTTAGTGTTCGTCCTCGCGTCGTGCTTTAAAATATTTTGCTAATGTGTAATATGTAATCGGAATGGAACAATCAACGCCGATAGAAGTGCAGTTTGAATCCTTCATTTACCATTGCGAATTTCAAATCCTCGAAGTCAAATCCTCAAACTTTACACGAAGCTCAGCCCGTAGGATTGGGTTTACCGGGGAAATAGACTATTTATTTTACTGTGTGCCGGTCACGAACAAGAGATGTTGCTTTTTCAAGTTTCGCCCCTGAAATAATTATAAAACACATTCAAACGAGAATTTAAGGGCGAAGTTTAGGCGAGGGTGGCAAGGAAGGGACCTAGGAAACACGTCTGAACCCCGACCCCTTAATGCTTGTTTAATTTGAAACATATAAATATTCTGATCGGTCTTCAAAATTCGGAATTTTAAATCAACTAGTAGGTATAATGAGATTTTTTTAATGTTTCGTGATGTGTGTACCGTCGTAATCAATTGTTCTGTTGGGCACTTGTGCAAGTATCTGTTCATAAAAGGGATAAGGGGTGATGTTCAGAGGTATTTCCTCAACCCCTTTCTTGTTATTCTTCGCCAACATTTTGCCTAGGTAGAATTCCCTGAAGAACAAAGTGAGACTTGGAAAGCTTACTCGGATAGATGCAGAAATAATGGTCGATAATTTATTTATAAGGAAAATTGTTGGCGTGGATTACCTACTGGAAGTTATCGAGGAAACTCATCTCCCTCCCTCTTGAAACGCACGTAAAAATGGAATATATTTATGTTTAGGGGAAAATTACAACGATAGCATGGTATTTTGAAAATTGAAAACGTGCAATACATAATACATGCATGCATTTCATTGGCCGGATATTTCCCTCAGATTCAGGGGCAAATGGCTATAGCGAAAAAGGATTATATTGCCCGTTCCAGTGGCGGCAGAAGGTGTTAATTCTTGTGGGGTCTTCCAAACTCAGAGTTCATGAGATTTCGCAAACTGGCTTAAAGTGGCAATCTGTGTCCTACATGAATGGCCAAACTGACCATTCACGCCTTGAAAATGACTAAACCCCACATTCGCACCATAAACTTTGCTAAACTGACGATTTGTCCCCTGAAAATTGTCTAAGTGACCATTTCTACGCCCTTAAAATGCCGTATACTTGTACAGACAATTTGTGCCCTTGAAGTAGCCAACCAGGCTATTTACCCCCTAAAATAGGCAAAAATGACTCTATGCAGCCCTTAACTGGCCAAACCGATATCGATAAACGAAAGAAAAGAAAATTTCCGGTCTGTATAGACACCTGGCTTTCAGTGATACCCAGGGGAGGGCAACTGCATGCACCTGCAAATCACCCTCTCCAACCCCAAATCAAACAATATTCACTTTCAGGGTGTCTATAGCTTCCCCAGAACAAAATTCCCCGACAATTCCCTACTTTTCCCTGAATCATGAAAAATGTTCGTGGTTATCGAAATAATTATAAATAAATAAATGAGAAAGGGGCAAATTCATATAGCTTTCGGACCGTCGAACCCACAAAAATATCTTCTCAAACCTTCCTACAATTTATTCATAATTTATATAATATATCACTCCATCTATGAGCAAAATACGAGATGAAACGAAAAATAAAACATGTATTTTGAGCTAATAATCGATTAATGGCATTGGCATGAAAAATCATAAAATTCAGGTGTAATCTAGTCTAAAGGATGAAAGGCTGTGCTACATAGCCAGGCAGACTATAGAATAAATGTTAATGTTTAATTTTTTTTAAAATGTTTTTTTACGCAAATTTGATGTTTTTACATACCCGTCATACCTGATCAAATCAACTATTTGCCAATTATCAAATCGATTATTTGCTCAAAACACATCATGTTGTTGTTTTTTCGAACGTTTCATCTCACATTTGCTCATGGAATGAGTGAGATATTTGAATTGTGAATGTTGGGTGTTGGAAAGTTGAGAAAAAGGAGACGTTTCGCTTGGGCTCGACGATCCACAGAGCAATAGCGACACTGTAATTATTCGAAAACAGTTTTCTCGGCCAGTATTTTCAATCACCTCGATTTCTATTAGGAATTCGAGCTGATTTTTGGAAAAGTCGGTTTCGCGGCAACGCGGCGCTTTGGTCGCGCACCGTGCCGCGTAGCTTAGATCGTACGCTTGTGCGGAATTTCCTGAAGATTTGAATGAGCCCTTGAAGTCCACGATTGGTGCAGAAATACGGCGGTAATTTCCGTAACGCGGAGTAGGCGAGGTATGATTGGAGGGGGATCGAGGAAACACATGTGCAACTCCCCCTTAAGGTTGTTGACGGTGAAGCTTTGAAAATCACCCTGAGACAAGAGATGGCGCTGTACATCGCGGGGAAAAAATTAAAATGGGAAATTTTAGTACAAAAACTATACACCAGAATTCGTTTTCCTAACTTCTTACTTGAAGCCCTGATATTTGAACATTTTCGCATCTAGGAATCTTTTTGAGTCAGAAGTCAGAACTGTCAGAAGAAGTGCCCTTGACCATGCGAGTTTATTACAAGTGAATTGTGATCTGATAACGATAATGCCTCAGCCAGTGTCTAGTGATGCTCTAATTGAAATCAGAAACGTACCAATTTCTCTTCAAGTTGTAGTGTATACGAAATAGGAGTGCAATAAATAAGATGACATTATTATTGTGTCAGTCATTTTCCCGAGATATAGATTTTAGGCGAAAGCATAACGCCTGGAAAACAAGCCCAAGGAAACGATCAAGTTGCCGTCAGAAAGAATAATTTTTCTTTGACTGGGTATACGTCGGAAAATTAGACTGTCATACCAAACCTGATAATTTTTACGGTAGATAATAATTATTGACTATTCGAAAATTGTACTGTTTCTACCGAAAAATTCGAAATTTGGGCAGAGTACGTCGAATTAGCTAGCGCTGTTAGTGCTTTGGATAATGACTGTAAAAATGACAATTGATCAAAACTATCCCTTGAAACTACGATTACGATTCATTATTTCTCGACTGTGAATGGAAAACTTGCATGAATGCCCGATTTGGGGGAAAAGTATACCGGTGAATTGACACATGCGGACAAGGATATTAACAGTAGTTCCTGACCGATTGGTGCTACTGGTGATTTTTAAATAAATTTCAAAGTTCTTCAGGAGGGGATGAATGGTACGAGGGAAAAATGACGTCAATGTGCAGTTTTGAAGCATTTGAGGAAACTTACAAATAACAGGAAAAATTAAACCCCAGAAAACGCGTATTCCCCCCTCTTCCCAACACCATCCATTTCATTAACTGCCCTTTGACGCAATCAAACCCCCACTCAACATTTCAAAAAATTCGCCTAAAAAAACCCTTGATTGATTTCAATGTTTAATGTGGGCAATTGTCTTGTTGAAGCACCCTCTTCAAGAAACACCATAGTGATTGAAAAATGTGCAAGTTCCCCATTGGTGATTTATCGGCAGAAGAATATGTATGCGCAGAAAACTACGACTTTCACGCTAAGTCGTGAGAAAAGAGGTCTGTCTCTTTGCTGCACTCTAGAAAAACACATGATTTGATTAATGTTAGACCTATACCGGGTGTACTTGGTCCACGTGGCACGAATAAAGCAGGTGATTCTAGACCATATTTACGTCAAAAAATGGCCAAATATACCATGGTCCGAATATCAACCGTTTCCGAGAAAAACGCACTTTTCCGCTTTTTCAACGCATCGCTGGTTTTCCTCAAACAAACTGCAATAACTCCCACAATTTTCGTCGCACGTAATATTGTAGCACGCCACTGAAAAGGGCACAAAATTTTCTTTTTATTATATCTACATGGTTTTGGAATCAGCTTGAGTTGAAGGCCGTTAATGCTGAGCTGAATTCCCAATTTGTCCTATTTTACCATCAAACACGTTTTTTCCAACAGCTTTAGTTTCACTCACAGCACATCGAGCATTCTTATGAAACACGAATGATACAGAAAAAATAAAATAAATAAATTGAAATACCTATTGTGTTTTGTGTGGGCCCTATGAGGGGGGGGGGGGGTGTATGAGTGAAGAATTCACTGCATTCGTATTTTTTAATTTTCTGAGACCAATTTAGCGATTTGGATTTAATCATCCACCAATAAGACGATAGTTCTCTTTTATTTCCAGTGGCTACAACAGCCTTATTTTTGGCGATAACACTTGACAATTTCAAACCTTTGTCCAAATATCTTGGCTGTTACAGTGGCAATGTCCATTTCATCGTAGGTCATTGGAAAGCTTTTTTTAAAAATAAGTTTTTTCCGCAGAGCGACTCATCTTGATAATGCTGTGTGCGAAATTAAAGCTGTTAGAAAACCCTTGTTTGGTGGAAAAAGAGGACAACTTGGAAATTCAGCCCAGTATTAAGGGCCTTTAACTCAAGCTGACTCCAAAACCACTTAGACATAATAAAAAGACAATTTTGTGCCATTTCAGTGGTGTGCTTCATTATTACGTGCGACGAAAATTGTTGGAGTTATGGCAGTTTGCTTGAGGAAAACCAGCGATGCGTTAATTGTGGAAGGAACTCGCAATGGATATCATTCCACTTGGAGTGCTCAATGTGTGTACTCAAAAGAAATGTGACCTCAGAAAACAATCAAACTTCGCGCACAACAAACACAGCAGCTGTTATGGGCACACTATCCATTGGCGGTGGTTTTTCCCAGCTCAAAGAATTACATAGCGTTATGGAGATACCATCCATGTCTAGCGACACTAAGGCACTAGCGACACTTGAACAAGATTGAATCCGAATCTGAACTTTGCCAACAAAAAACCGGTCGGCTGCACGTCGAAAATCGCAAAAAAACTGGAAATTTTCTTACTTTTTATACTCAATTGGTTGTATCTCTGGAACTAAGTACTTTTCGATGATTGCGCTCCTTTGCATTTTTGAAATAGACTATGTTTGCGACTGTTTAAGCCTGTACGACTAATGGTTCCTGAGATATGGCCCGTCAAAAATTGACCATTTTCTGCCGCTGACGGAAAATTGGTCGGAGCCTGAAGCTGGAAAAACTGATAAACGCTTGGCAATCTCTTTCAGATACACATCCTTCCATTTCCTAAAAAAATCCTGAAGATTCCACGTTGGGTGTTGGCGCTGCACGATCTCAAATTTCGATTTGAGGGCCCTTTTGTTCGATTTGGTGAAATATCTCTGAGACCATCGGTGTAGACTAATCATGGGCGTAGCCAGCGGAGGGGCAGGAGTGGGCAGTTGCCCTCCCCTAGAATCAAAAGCGCAGATTTCGTGGGGCAGGTGCCCACCCCCAAATTCCATCAAAAAATTAAAATTCAACACTTTTTTAATGATTAAAACTTTCGCAGGAATTGCTCAGCAACAGAACCGATTACTCGGATTTCGCCTACATACACCAATTTCGCCGTTTTTTTTTGGTTTTTGTGATGAAAACCAATTTCGCACCTTACAATCTCTGCGTCACTAAGCAACCAGCATCACTGATTTCGACCACTAAGACATCACTTTTACTGACATTTCATCCTCAAATGTCTTGTATTTCGACCCATAAAACCAATTTTGCGGATTTTTCTCACTAAAAAAAACAACACATTTTCGCTTATCGGTTTCACCAAAAATCAATAATTCGCGGATGTTTGTTGCTGACAAACCGACTTCGAGGGTCAGCTTAACTTTGACACCGATTTTGCTGATTTTTCGCGCTAAAATCCCATTTTCGCAGGTACGACGCGCAATTTCGTGTGTTTTGGCTAGCAAATCGTGTTTAGCCCGCTGTGCCATTCAGACTGGGAGAGGAAATTCCAGCTCTGTTTACCGTCTCAGGTCTAAAATTTAAAGTTTAGCTCCACAGTTATCACTTCCCGGGGGAGAAGTTTCAGTTTTTCGACATAAAATTCGAAATAGAAGGCTACAAACAACACATTTTCTTGATTAATGTTTTTTGAAAAAAAAAAAAATCGCTCCGGCAGCTGGCGGTCGGAAAGAGTGCATTTCATTATGTATACGGATACCCTAAGCCGTCCCAGAAGTAATAATTTTGATACCATTATTTGTTTCATTAAGCCGAACTTCTTCCTCTATTTTCACCACCCTCTCTTCAAAATGTCGAAAAGCTTCGGTAGTTATCCAAGGGCTTTGTTATATTAAATTTTATAATATCCGTATTTCATAATACCTAAACGTGTGAATTTAAGCGATTTTTTTGAAAGTTCATCCCCCATTTCACCCTCCCCTATCAAAGTTTTCAATAAATCTCGATGGAACCCAGGGCTTTCGTTACATTAAATTATTGAGTCGAATTTTAGAGCGCTAAGATGAACTAGTGAAGTTCAACGCTATTTTTACACTTCCACACCGGAACGACCACCCCCACTACCTTGACTTTTTCGAAAAATTAAAATGGGAATCAAAGGCTACTATAACATGGAGTGTACGTACCGAATATGATGCTTCTAGAATCAACTGGTGATTTATAGTGATTTTTTGACCATTTCAACCCCTATCCCCCCCCCTCCACCACGACCGATTTGGCTCAAATGCAATACCGACCGGGGTCTTATGACTACTGATTTTTGTGCCAAAGCGGGTTCCGCTAAATTGATTTCTTCGAGAGTTATCGTGCTAACAAGAAAACGGCCATAATATTATATATGTATACAGGGTGTTTCAGGAGGAATGTGCAATAATTTGCCATGTTGTGGTACGCACCTGGACGCACCAAAAATACTATATGAACATATGGTCGAAAGTGGTTACCTTACGAGATATCGGCATTTTCCTGTTTTTCAAGCTCTTCGTGACGTTTTTACACGAAGAGCGGATTCACAGCTCGCAATCCAAGTTTAGACAAAAACTAACGACTGATTCCGAAAGAGCAGAAAATTTCCTTCTCGAATCTGTCATTAGAATGGGTTTTCGGAGTTAATTTGAACATGTAATCTGCATGCAAACACAGGAAAAATGAAATGCCAAAAATAGCAGGTGAATTTCAAGGTGGCATACGTCAGCTGTTTTATGGTCTCATGAGTGGCAAAATTGATGAAAACTTTTCCATTCGATGGCCTTTCGAATGGTGTATTACAAACCGTATTTACGTGAACCATGAGGGCAGCAGACACGCTAGAAACAGAAAAAACGTAGGAAAATGGTCGTATTGGAGCGATAATCACTTGGGATTATGTCCTTAGCGGACTCTCTAATTTGCAAAATAAGACGGATATGGGCTACGGTGGTATGCTAACTTCATCTAGGGGCGGTGAGACACGAAATCAAATGTGAAGGATAGTTTCTCAGCCCCCACCCCTAAGGATGGATCCATAATTATTGTTAATGAATTATTAGGCCGGAAGTGTGGGAGCATCCATCAATTTGATGAGAAAAGAAAGCTCACTCCCACTAACAATGTTTTATTTCGTGACCGCGGTTTCAACTTAACGCCATCTTCAAACTAAACAATCCAACAAAAACACGACAAACAATCAAAAAAATTCAAAGTTTACAGACGGTCAACAACTTAAAACTAAAGAAACAAGCGTAACAACATGTATTTATAACTTACCGCTCTAGTCGGTATCTTGTCAGTTGTTGTTTTTTCGTTGGCTCGGTAAGTTATAAATACATGTTGTTACGCTTGTTTCTTTAGTTTTAAGTTGTTGACCGTCTGTAAACTTTGAATTTTTTTGATTGTTTGTCGTGTTTTTGTTGGATTGTTTAGTTTGAAGATGGCGTTAAGTTGTCACGAAATAAAACATTGTTAGTGGGAGTGAGCTTTCTTTTCTCATCAAATTAATTATTGTTACTTCAACCACTCGCCGCCGCCAGTCATCAAGCCCGGAGGTGGTGGTAGATTCCTTGGACTCTCGGCGTTGACACTAATTTTAACACTTCCCTTGAGAATCACGCCAAGTCTCCCGTTCTTTAATGAAAAGAGCCCAGAGACCCGTCACATAAGAAGCGTGGTCGGCTTTTTGAGCATTTCATAGCTCCTGTGGACATGAAAAATAAATTCTAGCCATCATGAGAGGGGGTTATGAGCGCGTGGTAGACAGCAAGGGAGCGAGAAAACTACATGAGTCCCAGATTACTACTACCTGCGTGGCTATAGCTATGTATCAAAAATTAGGGGTTTATTGGAAGAGTGTGGCGGCGGGGGGGGGAACTCTGTCCTTCTTAGTAGAGCACGCCGAGTGGCCATACCGCCATTAAAATGAAGTTAATAGATGGCTAGAATTTATTTTTCATGTCAGGAGGTATGAAATGCTTAAAAAGCCGACCACGCTTCTTATGTGACGGGTCTCTGGGCTCTTTTCATTAAAGAACGGGAGACTTGGCGTGATTCTCAAGTGAAGTGTTAAAATTAGTGTCAACGCCGAGAGTACAAGGAATCTACCACCACCTCCGGGCTTGACGGCGGTGGGGAGTGGTTGAAGTAACAATAATTATAGATCCATCCGTAGGGGTGGGGGCATATAAACTATCCATCACATTTGAATTCATGTCTCACCGCCCCTAGATGAAGTTAGCATACCACCATAGCCCATAGCCGTCTTATTTTGAAAATTAGAGGGTCCGCTAAGGGCATAATCCCAAGTGATTATCGCTCCAATACGACCATTTTCCTACGTTTTTTCTGTTTCTAGCGTGCCTGCTGCCCTCATGGTTCACGTAAATACGGTTTGTAATACACCATTCGAAAGGCCATCGAATGGAAAAGTTTTCATCAATTTTGCCACTCATGAGACCATAAAACAGCTGACGTACGTCACCTTGAAATTCACCTGCAATTTTTGGCATTTCATTTTTCCTGTGTTTGCATGCAGATTACATGTTCAAATTAACTCCGAAGACCCATTCTAATGACAGATTCGAGAAGGAAATTCTCTGCTCTTTCCGAATCAGTCATTAGAATTTGTCTAAACTTGGATTGCGAGCTGTGAATCCGCTCATTGTGCAAAAAAGTCACGAGGAGCGTGAAAAACAGGAAAATGCCAATATCTCGTAAGGTAACCACTTTCGACCATATGTTCATATGGTATTTTTGGTGCGTCCAGGTGCGTACTACAACATGGCAAAGTATTGCTTATTCCTCCTAAACACCCTATATATATATATATGAATTCCGGGGACCACTGAATTCGTGTTCTAGAGGTCCTGAAACATGAAAAAAACATGCCATGACCCATGTTTGCCACCATCACGACGAGACCAATAGTGCATTTTTCAGAATGAAATGCACTAAAATTGCTTTTAATTAGGAATAAGTTCTTAAAACAATAAGTGTTGATGAATACGTTCTAAAAAATTTTGACTGTATTCTCAACCTATTTCCTCAAATATATACGGTGAGAATAAACATTTTTATCGAGGCTACGATTTTTAAAAATAGTATATTATATACCTAGGAGCTAAAGTGGTCCTTTTCAAGACGAGAGGAGAGATGGCCAGCCGAGGTGAAACCGAGGCTTGCCACTCCACTCCTCGAGGCTTGAAAAGGCACTTTTAGCTTCGTGGTGTATATACTATTTTTTATTCTACAACAATAAACGTAATAATCAATTTTTAGGTGTTTTAGAGTATTAACCCCCCCCCCCCGCACAGTCCGTGAAAATTACATTAGAGCCTAGACTCCAAAAACCGTGAAATTTGCGGCCGTAAAATATTTTAGCTCCTAGACACGAAAAGAGACACTTTTGGGACTCATTCGCGGCCGTAAAATTCGGTTTTAGTATCATGTAGAATAAAAATGAAAATTAAAAAAAAATTGAAATTTGAAAAAAGTGAATCCATAGTGACAATTTTGCAACCTCAAAGATTCGCGAAAAAAAAAAGTGTATTGCATTTTTGTCCAAGAAAACGTGTACCGAAGCTTTCGTTGCGGGGGAAACCCCCCTCAGAATTTTTTTTTCCAAAAAGTGAATCCATACTGACAATTTAATTGGTTAGAAATAGCTATGTGCCAATTTTCATGAAATATCTCGGTTTCACCACAAAGAAATCGTGTACCGAAGTTGAGGAAGCCCCGTCAACAGCCTTAACGATATCTGTTGAAAATATCGGCCGATCAAATCTGTCAAAATTATCTGTCCGTGCATGGGACACTAATAACCCATTAATACCCGAATTATTTTTTTTTTGTTTAAAGAATAAAACTGATGCAAACAATCCACTTAAGCGTCTGGCATCAATACAAAAAATCGAGGAAAAAAAGAAGAGAACAATCAAGGTAAGACGGGATGAAGCAACGGAGAGCTCCTCACTTCACTCGTCACTCACCAACACACTACCACTCCGAGCTCCAAGGCACCCCCTTGGCCCGTTGTCGTCCAACGACCAGCTACCAGCACGCCACGGTTCTTTGTTTCTTTATATTCCTGTTTTATCGCTAGATAATTTTTTGGAATTACTGTGTAACTACTCACCCGTTATTTCTCTAAATTGGAGGATTTCGTAATGCATTACTCAAATTTCATTTGAAAAATATGAGCCGTTTGCCCAACGGACAGTTACGAAAAACATGCCGCTGACCGCTAATTACTCGAGAAATACGAACACAATGAAATTTAAACTTGGAGGATGGTTTTCTTATAGTTTGTAGATGGTTCCTCGGAAAATCAAGCACCACTAAAAATGTATTTATATTTATATTTCCGAAAATATGAAAGATATGATCTTCGCGATAATTTTCCTTTAAACTAGACCATAAGGCCTATCAACAGGATTTTTTTTTCAAAATTTTACCTCACGTATTTTATGATAAAGAGGGGGGGGGGCAGGTCATGTCGTCACGTCTGACGCCATTACTTCGTTCATGTTTGACTTAAAAATTTGAAAAAAATACATTTGTGATCCTTGGACCAAGCTCTTTCCAATGACACCTCACTCCACGGGATAATTTGAAAATTTGTTATGCCCCCACTTTCTTCGTCACCCCGGAGTGGGGAAAACTACAAATTCATTTTTTATGATTGAACTTGAATGTCCTTCACTCATCACACAAGTATGCAAAATTTCAAATTGCTAACACATTTCAGTGCTGAGATATTTGAGCGTTTCACTTCAACGCTTGTCGTTACACCCCATAGCCATTTTAAAGACGTTTCACGTCAAAAATAATAAAAAATAAAAAACTATGGGTACTCCCCCCCCCCGCAACAAGGGTTTGTGTAGGAGTATCACCATGCCAAATTTGGTCGAGATCTGATGACATGTGGGGGCGGTTGCACTTTTTTCCCTGTACATAGCTGTACCCGCTCGGGGGAAGTACTAGTAGTTAAAATAAATTTTAGGTTTTGACCTCGGTGGCACCTAGGCTATGTGTATGTCAAGACAAAAACTTAGCCGGCCAATATGGACAAGACAATATGGATTGAGGACTTCCAGTAAGACGAAAAGCTGCGGGAGTCGCTTGCTACGTCATGAAAAGACACCCAACAGAAGCTCTCTGATACGGGGAATAGTACGAGTATGTATTGGAGGCGAGCAGCGCCGCCAGCGCTGTGTCAATGGCAAGAAGATGAATTAATAGAGTCCAGATCAAATTTAAACAAACCTCTTGATTACAAGGGAGCTTGAGTTCAGTTTTGTTATTTTAGTGCGTTTTTGCTCATTAATTCATACTTTTTTCTCGCGAAAATGCTGAGAATTGACGAAATTTGTGAAGTGTGCGATTGCACCCATAAATCTAGATATTTTATGGAGGCCGAAGAACTTATAGCTGCTGGTCGCCTCCAAGCCGAGAAAGTGGGTGTTTGCCGGCCCGAGATAGGTTGGATGGGCGAGCCGAAGGCGAGGCCGGCCAAACTCGAGGCCGGCAAACCACTTTCTCAGCGAGGTGCACATACTATTTTTTTTCATACATGAAGCGAAATTAATCAATTTTAAATCAAATCCTAAAATAAGTAGGAGTACAAAAAATGAAAGACAGAGGAATTTGAAAGCCGCGAGTGATTTGTTCATGAGTGCGAGGTGCAACTGATGTCCATTATAGAGTAGGAAGGGGGAAACAAATGAAGTCCGGCAGGGCCGTAACCAAAATTATTCGAATGCATTATTATAGTCGCGAGTAGCTTGTTGAAGTTGTAGTGTGCGGTCTTTTCCTTCGATATGAGTGATTTCGAGGAGTGTTCTAATGGTTCGAGTGGCGAGTCCGTCGATGTCTCCACGCCTGAAGTAATCGCGGAGCGGGCAAAGGCGATTTCTTTAGATTTATTGCCAACGAAGTCGCGCAAAAAATATGAAAAACAGTTCGAGGACTTCGAAAAGTAGTGTAAATTAAATAAAGTGCTCCGCGTGAGCGAGAACGCCGTTCTCATATGTATATCCAAACTTTCTAATAAGTTTAAATCTTTAATTTTTAAAATAATGAATTGTATGTTGTTCTATCGCAGTGTATTCTCATTTGGGGCGTTCTGTTCGGGGGCTTCAGTAAAAAAAAAAAAAAAAGAAGAAGAAGAAAAAAAAATTTCGCTCCGACAGCTGGCGGTCGGAAAGAGTACATTTCATTCCGTATACGGATACCCTAAGCCGTCCCAGAAGTAATAATTTTGATACCATAATTTGTTTCATTAAGCCGAACTGCTTCCTCTATTTTCACCACCCACTCTTCAAAAATGTCGAAAAGTTTCGGTAGTTTTCCAAGGGCTTTGTAAGATTAAATTTTTGTGCCGTATTTTATAATACCTAAACGTGTGAATTTAAGCAATTTTTTTGAAATTTCATCCCCCATTTCACCCCCCCCCCCATAAAAGTTTTCGATAAATCTCAATAGAAACCAGGGCTTTCGTTACATTAAATTATTGAGTCGAATTTTAGAGCGCTAAGATGAACTAGTGATGTTCGACGCTATTTTTACACTTCCACACAGGAAAGACCACCCCCACCACCTTGACTTTTTCGAAAAATTAAAATGAGAATCAAAGGCTACTATAACATGGAGTATACGTACCGAATATAATGCTTCTAGAATCAACTGGTGATTTATAGTGATTTTTTGACCATTTGACCCCTATATCCCCCTTTCCACCTTGACCAATTTGGCCCAAATGCAATACCGACCGGGGTCTTATGACTACTGATTTTTGTGCCAAAGTGCGTTCCGCTAAATTGATTTCTTCGAGAGTTATCGTGCTAATAAGACCACACGCTTACTTCCGCTCCGGGGGCAACACCCCCTCCCCTTCGAATTTTCCAAGAAATTAAAATGGGAATCAAAGGCTACTCTAACATGTAGTATACGTACCGAATATGATGCATCTAGAATCAACTGGTGAATTTTAGTGATTTTTTGACCGTTTCAACCCCTATTTTTCCCCCCTCAACCTTGACCGATTTGGCCCAAATGCAATACCGACCGGTGTCTTATGACTACTGATTTTTGTGCCAAAGCGCGTTCCGCTAAATTAATTTCTTCGAGAGTTATCGTGCTAACAAGAAAACGGCCATAAGCTCATGAATATACAGGGTGGAACAGGATAAGTGTGACAAAAAAAATTGGGTGAAAGTAGGCCTCATTTGTGATCGAAAACACCTTTGTACCATGGTCCGAAAATCAAAACCCTACGAGATATGATTTTTCTAACGTTTATTATGACTCACGTCACTTTTCTTAACTAAATGGGAATAACTCAGTTTCCAGCTGACATTTTGCAACTTTTGATGACAGATTCGGAAACAGCACATTTTTTTCTGTCAGGATTAGCCATTTACGATAAAATTCAACCATTTTCTGGGGGCTCTTGAGCTGCTCAAAGTTTTGCAAATCGAGGATTTCTAATTTTTCAAAAAAGTCAACCCCCGCTTTTCTTTTCGAAATTTGAGCGCACCGACATCCCATGGGTCGGAAAAACTTCCCCAATGTGTCCTTTTTGAAATTACTCATGAACGTATTTTTAGTTAATCAGTGATTTTTCGGCAGAAATGACCATTTCTTATAAAAAAGAATGGTTTTTCTCTTCAAAATCGCTTGTTTCGACCTACAACATTTGAACGAGCTTTGTGTTTTTTAGCATGATTGACGTCATTAAAGCATCATCCAAAGTTTTCCCTTTGAACGGGGCGGACTGTGTACGCCTGTCAAAGTTCAAAAAATGTCGCTCCCGCAGCTAGCTGTCGGGTAGAGTGCATTTCTCTACTGCGAATTTCGAATTCGTATTCGAATCGGAAATTGGTAACAACAAGTAGAGTCATTAAGTGCACTAATTTCATCGAATAACAGCTAAACACGCCGAAATTCGCAGTAGTGAAATGCACCCTTGCCGACAGCCAGCTGCCGGAGCGACAGTTTTTGATATTTTGTTAGGAGTGCGCATTCCATTCGGTTCGAAGGAAAACTTTGGGTAAGGCTTTAATGAGTTTTAGCATGTTTTGAATCACAAAGCTCGTTCAAATTCGGTTGGTCAAAACAAGCGATTTTTAAGAGAAAAATCATTTTTTTTTCCCAAGAAATGGCCTTTCTGCCGAAACCTCGCTGAAGAACTAAAAAAAACGTTCATGAGTAATTTTAAAAAGGACAAATTGAAGAAGTTTTTCCGACCCATGGGATGTCGATACGCTTAGATTTAGTGTAGAGAAGTGGAGGCTGAATTTTTTGAAAAATTAGAGATCCACGATTTGCAAAACTTTGAGCATCTCTCAAGCCCACAGAAAATAGTTGAATTTTATCGAAAATGGCTATTCCTGTCAGAAAAAAGTGTGCTCTTTCCAAATCCATCGTCAAAAGTTGCAAATGTCAGCTGTAAACTGATCTATTCGCATTTAGTTAAGAAAAGTGATGCAAGCCTCAAAAAACGTTTAAAAAATCATATCTCGTAGGATTTTGATTTTCGGACCATGGTTTATAGGGTGTTTTCGATCGCAAATGAGGCCTATTTTCACTCAATTTTTTTTGTCACACTTATCCTGTTCCACCCTGTATATATATAGTATATGTATATAAATATATATGAATTCTGGATACTACTGAATTCGTGTTCTCGAGGTTCTGAAACGTGAAAAAAACATGACATGACCCATGTTTGCCACCATCACGACGAGACCAATAGTGCATTTTCAGAATGAAATGCACTAAAAGGGAGAACCTCCAGATGATTTAATAAAAACAAGTGAAGAACAAAAAATCGGTACTTTGCCGGGCTAGCCGGGAAAACACCTACTTTTTCGCTCCTTTTCAGCCCGCAAAGTCGAGCTTTGGAGTCATGTATGAAAAAAAGTCCTTTTCATACCGAGGTAAGAAAAGAAGCCATCAGACATGGCCATTTCGGAAGCCCATCGTCTTCGCCAAAGAACAGAAACTGCACAGTTTTACCAAAAAAATACCTTCGTATAGGATTGGAACTCATTAACTGACTCGTATTGGATCTCATTAACCAGTTTGAGAGCCGGCGACAGTCCCATTCAACCGGAAGAACATAGTCATGAAACCTGTCACATTTTGATAGATGTTGTGGATCTGGATACGAATATGAGCGTCGGCCTGGGGCATTTACCCTCGGTGGCCAGTCAATTTCCGTAAATTTGGGCGAGATTAAACCGAATTATGCATAGTGTTGTAACTTGTCTCATTCGCTAGGGATTTTTTTTTGCTGAACACGAATAAGACCGTCTGCCTGGAGTTATTTTTTAATGTGGTTAACTGGTCGGTAGTTAGTTTATCGTTAACATTTAATCCCTAACAGTTAACTGTTATTTAACCCATCTCTAATTATTGAAACTGAATTTGAAATTTGAATAAGTAATTCAGGGCTTGGATAATTGACTGATAATTGGCTTGGATAATTTGCTGGATAATTGAAAACTGAACATAACCTCCAACTACGGCATTGAGCCTCAGCTGCTGCAGTGAGAACGGCGGCTTGTCATCCATTTCTACGAGTGCTAGCACTGGAGGATTTCTGGAAAGTTGGTGTCTTTTTTTGAAACAACGTGTATTTTGTCCAATTAAATATCGAAGTCCAACTGCGACAACCGATTTAAATTCTCGAAGAGCCGGGTTTCATCCGTTCTTAAAACTGCTATAAGCTGACTGGAGTTTCTTGCTCTTATATAGGACTGATGAAACCCACATCCCGTGTCTCGTCGTTGCCGTTTCTTTTCAAGTTCCATAAAAATTGAATTCCGAAGCAGCACAATTAGCAACCTTTGATAAAGGTGCCATGTTGGAATGAAGTAAAGCAACAAAAAATCAAAACCGATAAACGCTATAAGAGTTCGTGCGAACTTGAGGTTTTTTGTTGCCATGCGGGAATGTGGAAACAGATGCCATTCGCAAACATTTTGATAAAACTGTTTACTAACATTTGTTAACATTTGCAAACAATGTTTGCAAACAATGCGCGTTCAGTGGACACGCGGCTTGACAAGAACACTGCCCTCAATTTAGATATGCGTAAATGGAATGTCCCAAAACAAATTTCGTGGCTCTCTCTGCCTTGTTGTGACGAACATTTAGCCTTTGAAGTATCAGTGAGTGTTTTTGCGAGTTCGATTAACTCCAAACGTGACAGCCTTCTTTTCTGTTTTGCTTGATGCATACGTGAGAGACGATGCGTTACACCATTGTATAAAGGGGCGATATTCTCTATAACAAAGAGATAAATTTTTCGTAACCAATTTTCGCATGTTTGGGTCTGTATCTTCGTAGAAAAAAACAATAATCAAAAAACCAACCAGTCATTCGGAAGATGTCGAACGGCAGATGTTTGCCCTAATTTCCTACACTTTCAACGAGGGCTGCGTATGGATTAATCGATCAAGAGATAAAAATACACATTCCCACAGATAATTGAGTGTTCTTTCCAATGGTGTTTTTAAAATTTCAGTGATACACTTTTTTCATGCGATACGGCAGATTCAGATTTAGGCCCGTATGAAGTCGTTCCTCGAAATTTCCTCGACTCCAACCTTTCTCGCAAACTGTAGAATCACATGTTATTTTTTAATTTTTCCAGTTTGTGAGGGAGCTTCGAGGTTGAGGAAAATTCGAGGAACGACTTGGCATACGGGCCTTAGTTTCGAAGACTTCGGGTACAGGTGACAGGTCATCTTCTAAACCGTCAGTGATCGAAACATAGACCAAAGGCGGCATCTGAGAAGTTAAGTCCGGTCTACACGTTCAAAGTTATCGTCAGTTTTGCTATTAATTAATATGCTCAAATCTGTTTCCACAGCTTAATTTTTGACTGAATTAGCTTTATAAACAGATTTGAACCTATTAAAGCAAGACTGACGATAAGTATGAACGTGTAGACCGGACTTAAGACTCTGGAAATAGGGTTCTTGGAGTATGTGTTGATGTCAGCAAGGCCAATGATTGTGTTGACCATGAGTTGCTATTACGTAAATTGAAAAATATGTTGGTGAATATGGTGAAATATGGTAAGGAATATGGTGGTGTTCACGATTTGTTCAAGTCGCATTTCACTAGCAGCAGCATAGTGACCCGAATTGAAAAAAAAAAGCTCGTGAAGAATTATTGACATTGGTATGTCGCAAGGAACAGTGTTAGGTCCGGTTTTATTTTTGTTGTATACAGTAGAGTTCATGAGGCTAAGCATACATACACGAGGGAAAATTAATAGGATTTGCAGACGATACTTGACACTGTTTTGGGACAAGGTTCACAATGCACTCCAAGCTAAAGCTGCAGCGGATTAAGTATTATTAAGTGATGGTTTAATAGTCATTTATTGAACTTGAATTACACAAAATCGTCTGCGTTGCTTTTCAGTATTACCAGTAGAAGTAGTTATAGTCTCTTTGGGTCCTGTTTAAAAAAGTTCATTCCCTTGGCTATTATCGTTATTATAATTTTTTTTCAAATTATTCAATTATTATTAAGTTTTCCAGCCCCCAAATGCATAGCTTGTGGCGAGAGCTAGAGTTGATAGCAGCATCAAAACATAACTAAAAAAATGACCGAAATGCAAGATAAACTCATAGCTGACGTAACAGTAAAAACAATCAACAACTAAAGAGAATAACAACAATAAATCCTACTATCATATATATAATAGAAAAAACAGGACAAAACCAATAAATGCTACGGTAACTTGATCGTTCCATCATTAATTAGATTACACAGGCATTTTTTCAGTTTCCTAGATGTGGGAAATTTTGCATAAATAAACTTATTAAGCAAAGCAACTTTCAACGCCTGTGTGCTAGCATGACTGGAATAAAAAGAAGTGTTGTGTGTAGGAACTACGACATTAACTTCTGAAAGCCTAGTTGAATAAGTTTGTGAATGGCTACTGTACATCGAGTCAATTTACAGAAAATTGTGCAAGCGGAGATTGTGAAAAAAAATTTGAGAGGGACCACTTGGAATTCTTCAAATAATTTATCACAACTAAATAAATGTGGTTTCTTTAAACATATTTCAATAATAGTTTTTTGCGCGACAACAATTTTATTTAATGAAAACTGACACGAATTTCTCCGAGCAACAATGCCATAATTTAAAATCGACTGAATAAGAGCTAAGTAACCACCCTTAATAGTTCTAGGACAAAGAACATCCCTTAAAGCCGTAAATTTATAATATAATTTTCTAATTCTAATGTTAAGGTTTAGAATATGTTCTTAAATTAATCTACTATCAAAAACAACTCTTAAATATTTACAATGATCAACAAGTTTAACAGTATCACAGGCACAAGAGGGACCCCCCATAAACACACTTCCATCGAATCGACATCGAATCAACGTCGATAGAGTTTTTTCGTTGATGAGGATAGTTCATCGTATAATCGACGTCGATTTTGCCTCGGTACCATAATGTTGATATATCGGCCATGATACGATATCGATGTATCGTTGAGCTATCGATGTGTTTTATTCGACGTAAAATATTCGAATCAACTCGATGTAAATACGTTGTTTTATCGATCAAGATGTGACATCGATGAGACGTTGAGCTGTAGGAGTGTTTTATTCTACGTAGAATCGACATAGAATCTACGTTGAAGTCACTAACTATTGTTCGGACAGCTGTAGCCTGTTAGAAAAAGTACATTTCATTTATGCGACCGCATCCACTCAAACTTAAACATAATTTTGATTGGAACCAATAAATTTTAAATACAATTTAGGCCGTGAAAAAACCCCACACCCCGGGATTCCGTTAAACAAATCGTGATATAATTGCACCAGCTACTTGACATTTCTTAAAAACATTGCTAAAAATAGATCCTTGATTGATTTTAATGTTTTATGCGAGCAATGGTCTTGTAGAAGAACCCTCTTCAAGAAAATCCAAATTTTGAAAAATAATGTGCAAGTTCCACATACTATATTGAGCTTCCTAAAACTAATGTTTTTTGGATTACGTAAATTGCCAGATCGGTTACAATAGCTCAATGTGTTAGTGGTATAGCACATAATATATACCAACACAAAGTGTCTGGGTTCGAATCCCGAATACATTTTTATTCATTTTATTTAATTCGTTCATTGTTCGACCCATCGCGGGACATTTTTGACGCGATGTCGACTCGAGTTTTGATCGATCATCGACTCGATGAATGACGTTGATTCGATGTCGATTCGATCGAAGTGTGTTTATGGGGACTCATATCACAGGACGAAGAATGCATTTTTAAATCACTTGGAGCCAAACTAGAACCACTGCTAAAAGAAAATTTTACAAGAGAAGATTTATCACAGTTCAACATTAAGAAATTAGTATTAAGCCATTGCTTTATAGTGTTCATGTCTTTTAATATACAACCTATCACCTCATCATAGTCACGACCGGAGAAAATAAACACCGTATCATCAACAAAACAAATGAGTGTTAAGTTAAACGAAAATGTACTACTGTAATATAATATAAATGGTAAGGGACCTAAAACAAACCCTTGAGGAACACCAGAACTTAACGAAACAGGGTCGCTTACAACATCGCCTATCCTAACTGATTGAAAACGATCAGTAATATAAGTTTTAATTAAAGAAAGCGCATTACCTTGGATGCCACAATTGGGTAATTTGGCGAGTCATGGCTAATTGAGTCAAACGAACATTGTGAATGTCTAAAAATAAGCCAACCACAGTACGTCCTTTATCCAAATTTTCATATATATGTTACCGTCAAAACCCGAATTACCTAGTCATAACTAGTTTTACCAAAGCCCGTTAGCTAAAACTAGTATTTACTAAGTAACTCTAGAATTGACGATGGAGGTCAGGGAAAACTAGAATATACGGATGAATTGTTCCTTCTTAATGTTTATTAGTTTTTACTAGTTTTAACTAGCTCAGTCAAAACAATAAGTTTTGCTCTGCCAACGGTTGCTGATGCCAACGGTTGCTGATGCCAACCGTCTAAATTTTGGGATTCAAAATGCCACAACCGTATGCCATGCATCAACAAATGAACTGTCTTTGCGAATACGAATCTTTTACTTTTCAATCCGTTATTGGTTTCATATTAATAAATTCTTGGATTCCCTTTTTTCGTTGTTTTGATGGTTTGTCAGACCATTTGCCTGGAAAATTGTTTTGGTCAGAAATTTCGGGTTTTAACGGTGACCCCAAGTGGCTACAACTAGTTTTAACTACAAAATTTTTAGTAAAAACAAGAATTGACTGACAACTTTGGACAATTCTAGTTTTGCCTAGTGAATACTAGTATTCACTAAGGGGCATTGATAAAACTAGTTCTGACTAGGCAATTCGGGTTTTGACGGTAACATATACACCGAGAAACTTCATATAACGCAAAGTCAGTCGACAATCCTGGCTGGAAGCCAGACTGTTTATCATAGATGACCATATGCTTAGCAAGGAACGACCAGAGACGAGACTTGATACATTTCTCCAACATCTTAGACAAAGTTAGACACAAAGAAATAGGTCTGGAGTTTGATACATCTTTACGGTCCCCAGACTTGAATAAGGGAGTGACTAACGAACTTTTGAAATATTAATGAAAAGTGCCAGATTCTAGTGATAAATTAAAAATGTACTACTAAAAAAAAAAAAAAAAAAAAATGTACAACTAGGTTTTTTAAGTCAAGCAGCAATTCGTTAGTCAACCCATGCAAACTAAACGACGACTTTTTCTTGATGCCAGCAAACAATTTCAAAAATTTCATCGTCGGTCACAGGTTTAAGGAATCTTTTACACTCTTCTTCACACATCACTCTTCGTCACATTCTTGTAGGTCAAAGCACCAGAAAGAGACAATGCGGCAGGAAAATGGTCTGTTATTTCAGTATTCATAACAAAACCTGAACAATTCCAAAAGTTGGAATTCCTGACAAAAATATGGTCGACACAAGATCTATTCTCATTTCTAACCCTAGTATGGCAATTCACAACAGGGAACAACGCAAACTCGCCCAATAAATTTATATAAGTGTTAGAAAGATCCGAATCAGACAAAATATAAATATTCATGTCCCCACAAAAAATAGATGCTTGCTTATGGCTCTTCACAACTTCCATCAGGAATTGCCCAAGACCCTCTACAAAAATCCTAGGATCCCTATCAAACGATCTATAAACCACCACAAACGTGAAATAGTACAGTTATTAATAAGAATAGAAAATTGCACAGAATTACACAGCCCTTTAGGCCGCGCCCGCACCGGAGGAGGCAAGCTTAGCGCCTGGAGGGTAGCGAGACGCTAGGGTGAAGCATCCAACTAAACGAACTCAAAGAAATGAATTGCCCTGGCCGCACCGAGAGCTTGGATGCTTGGGTAGACTCCTAGTGGCTATCTAGGCGAACAGCTCCCACTGTTCTACCCTGGATGCTTGCTTGGACATTTGTGGGCGGCGAGTCCTTTTTTCTCTCTTATTCAGCTTGAAACAGGTGAAGGGTGCTTACTCTCTTTACTTAGTCGTTGTCCTCTATTTTAAATATAAATAATTTCGTGCATTCCTCTTAATGTTATAGCGTGTTCTACATTTGAGCAGTTCATTTCCACCCGTCTTTCTGAATTAAATCATATGTTAATGGAGAAGACGGGTGGAACTGAATTGCCCCGTTGCAGAATTTTATGCAAATGGGGAACGCTATTAGAGTCCTCGCAACTCCTTGTAGAGGACATTGAATTCCCCTAGCTCTTCTCTTGTTTGGTTTGAGTCGTGTAACCAAAAACCAATATGTCGATTTTGCCGGGAAAGAAATATCGTACTTCGGACCAGAATTTTCCATTGAAACACTTTTTTTCACGGAATTAGGTGAAGGCATGATATTCCCAAGGCCTAGAGGCAGCGTCTGAATGAGAAAGAATTGAATTCATTCCTCAAGAGCTCTGCATCCACTCAAGAGCTTAAGAAAAGAAGTAGAAAAAAATAAACCCCTATTTATCCATGCGTGCATCCCACCTGCTATCCTGGCCAGTCGCTAGCCACCTATCTACCCTCCAGCCCATCCTAGCGCTAAGCTAGCCACCTCCGGTCCGGAGCTAGCCACCTCCACTGTCCAATTATATTGTAGATAGCGCCACCAGTGAGCTTTAGAAAATGTGAAATTTCGAGGCTCACCAGTAGCCAGGGCTCTATTCGAAATTGGATAGAGGTATAGTGGTTTTCTAGTTTATTGCTGGCGAAGAACCAATTTTTACACTTGCCAGCCGTTTTCAAGCAGCCCAAAGGTGTGTTTGGCAACAGCTAACTCTGCTGTGAACCCCTGTCCCACGGAAAATGTCTGGTGATCCCAAAAGTGTCATCTCCTATAGAGACCATAAAAAACGTCCCGTGGAGGCGCCACACACGATCAAATGGCCCCGATTTTTCATGCGGTGGGCTCCCGGACTATAAATATTTAATGTATTTTTAAAAAACAGTTACACCTTCAGCTCTATTAATATTTATGCTTTTACAATATACAATATTATTAGAAGAATTGAATACTTGATACACGTCTACTCTCAAATTGTCACCTCGGAAATTCCACGTTTCAGTGAGGGCTGTGATTTTTTTTTTTTTCCATTTATTACATGTTGCAACTGCTATAAAGGTGCGTTTACACTGAAGTGTCGCGCTACACTTATTGCTTGAAATTTAGTGTCAGACACAAATTTCCTTGGTGTAAACACAAACTTCCAGAAACTTTTATATGAATTGTAATAATACACCAAAAATAGGATAAAAAAGTCCTATTCGGATAGTGGCCTATCTCTTTTTGTTTTTGAGTAATGATTTTTTTAGTGATTTTTAGGCGCAACTGTATTTTTCAACGAAAAACAGTTATTTCTCAGCTTCTACTTCACTTTTTTTCAAAAGTAACGGCAGTTTCGTAATCTACGGACAATTTTCAACGGGATGAACGCAAAATAAATATTCTAAATCGTCAAAAACGCCTAAAAACGTAACGTATTCGTTGCGTTAATGCAAAAAAAACATTAATTTGACTTCATAAAACAATTTACTGTGTCACCAAAAATTGCTTCACACGTTGTCAAACGTCATAAAAACTTCTCCGTTTTCCCAGCTTTCCAACGGTGTACTCGAAAGTGGAATTATCTCCCTCCTTTGACGGGAAAATTCGAAAAGAAGCGAAAAAGTCATACATTTTGGGCTAATAATGTGAATAATAACAGGAGCGAAAATTCATTTGTTTTGCTCTCTTTCTTGAGAAATCCAAGCTCTGGCACAAGAAAAATTAAAGTAACATTGCATTTGAAGAATAAACAACTAATAAAAAATTTAATAAAACGGACGAAGAGGTGTGCGAATTTAGGGCGTCTCCTGGTTTTTTATTTTTATCCTCTTTTATACCCTTACATTAGCAGCCGAAGATGTCGACGGATCTTGAGTTTCCATCGTGCAATTGCAAGTTCCGTCGACATCTTCGGCGTTGCTAATGTGAGGGTGTTCATGGACCATGTCCAACACATGAAAAAAAAAAAAATAAATAAATAAAAATAAAAAACCAGCAGACGCCCTAAATTCGCAGACCTCGTCGTCCATTTTATTAATTAATTTGTTTGTTTGTTGTTTATTATTCAAATGCAATACATTTTAATTTTTACTGTGCCAGCTGTATTGGAACATTTTACCCCATTTAATTTTCCAATACACAGCGCTTGGATTTCTCAAGAAAGAGAGCCAAACAAATGAATTTTCTCACCTGTTAATACTCACATTTTTAGCCCAAAATGTATGAATTTTTCGCTTCTTTTCGAAATTTCTCGTCAAAGGAGGGAGATAATTCTACTTTCGAGTACATCGTTGGAAAGCTGGGAAAACAGAGAAGTTTTTACGTCGTTTGACAACGTGTGAAGCTATTTTTGGTGACACAGTAAATTGTTTTGTGAAGTCAAATTCTTGGTTTTTTTGCATTAACGCAACGAATACGTTACGTTTTTAGGCGTTTTTGACGATTTAGAATATTTATTTTGCGTTCATCCCGTAGAAAATTTTCCGTAGATTACGAAACTGCCATCACTTTTGGAAAAAATTGAAGTAGAAGCTGAGAAATAACAGCTTTTCGGCGAAAAATACAGTTGCGCCTAAAAATCACTAAAAAAAATTATTACTCGAAAACAAAAAGAGATAGGCCACTATCCGAATAGGACTTTTTTATCCCATTTTTGGTGTATATACTATTACCCAATTTTTTTTTTGCTACTCAAAACCGACCACCCTGTATACATATGACTGACACTTTACATTTATGTCGAGACATAAGGCGGCGTTCATACTTTGGCGATACGATATCGTTTCTACATCACTCAGACACATTTCCAGTTGTTTCTATCTGTCCTAGATGCTGTTAATTTGCGTCGGCGATGTCGAAACGATATCGTATTGCTCTAGTATGTTCGCCACCTAAGTGTAGCTACATACATGTCAGAAACTTCAGTGTAAACGCACCATAAGCCCCTTTTACACGAGGTAAGTTTTTGGATCAAAGTAGCCATTTAAAAGAAAAAATACCAGCTGACCCCTGCCAACAATCAACTGTTTCAATTCAGTTTGAACATATTTTTGATCAAAAAACTTACTCGAATACTGTTACAACTCAAAAAAGTTTTTCTGACCTATCCAGTTTGGATTAAATTAAATTACATTAGTCCCAACTGGATTGGCCAGAATAACTTTTTTGAGTTGTAAGGCAGTCTACACACGGAGGAACCACGGAGAAACTGATTGGAGACTCGAGTTAGTAACCAGTCCCTTTCGAGTTTCTACATGTGTACTCAAATGAGAGTCTACACACGGAGCTACTAAAAAGAAACTAAACTGTTTGGAAACTTCAGTCACTAACCAGCTTACAACTCATCAGAAACCCGACATCATTTAAAATCTTCAGCCTTTTCAGTGTCGCAATGGATGTTGGACCAAGGACCAACGAGTTTCGAATCGAAAATTTCTTCTGTAAGCAGTGATTCCAGTGACAGTGAACCCCGCTTTATCTATTATTTTAATAGAAAAAGGAGAATGAGCAGACGATTCTGGGTTCACCCATACCTCGATCGCAATTTTTGTGAGCAAACTTCGATTCCATGCTAAAATGACCCTAATGGGCCAATTTAGAAAATGAAATCGCTTACACGACCTTTTACAAGGTGATTTCCTCTAAATACTGAACACAGTAAATATTGCTACTAACGATTTCTCTACCACTGTTGTTCTCACAACTATAAAACGGTTGAGACACGCACCTAGTCTACCTCCGCACTCCTAGCCCTAGTCGCGCACCTTGCACAGGGCAGTCATTTCATGATGAATGGTATCGTCTACATTCTACAATATCGGACATGTGTATGTATGTATTAGGAATATTCCATTCCCAGTCCGATGGGGAACCTACGCGGCTCAGTTGGTACTAGAGATGTTTCAGGCCAGTCAAAACACATATTTAAAACTTAAGAATCACAGTAAACTCGCTGGGTTGATACTGGGATATTCCAAACCCAGCAATTTCACTGAATTGTAGCTCGTCAAGTTGAACGTGGACCTCTCCCTTCTGTGATCACCCCCACGACGGAACTTCAGCTTGATAATATCACTTACCGTTGGTAATCAGTGGGACAACCAATTTGGTAACGAAACGAAAGTACTGGGAAGAGAAGTTGCAACTAACCGTATGAGAGGGTGCTGGCCGCGTGTTCATGTTCTTCTTGACGGACTATAGCGACTAACACGGTCATACAATTCTCGCGAATAAATACATTCATAAGGTACAAACATCAATATTCGACATGAACACAAGAAAAAATTAAATATCAATGTAAAAGTTAGCGTCTAGGAGAAACTGGACTTTTGGCTGAATTGGAGTGCTAACCAACAGTAGTTCTTCAATTCTGAATGTTTCTCTTTCACCCAGGGCCATGCATCGAATTTGGTGCAGGGCACAGTCTATTACTTTTGATACTTCATTTACTTATTTTTTTCTTTTTTCAACTATATTTTTTATTTTTATGTAGTTGTATTCAACTGCATGCCAGTTTAAAAATATTCAGAATAGATAGAGATCCCCCACTACCAAAATGTTAAAAGACGTTGTTCCTTCATCTTGAAAATTTGAAACTGAAATCCCTGGTGACTGGACATGCCAGTCGCCCAGGGAAATCCCTGGTGACTGGACATGCCAGTCGCCCAGGGAACTGGTCACTGACTGGTTTCTTCAGTTTCAAACGCGTTTTCTTTCAGTAGCTCCGTGTGTGAGGTCTCATTAAAATACACAGGAAGAGACTAGAAAAAAACTGGCTAGTAACTCGAGTCTCTAGCCAGTTTATTTTTGGTCACTAATCAGAAAACATTCAGTTTCTCAAATGCGTTCTTTTTTAGTTGCTCCGTGTGTGGAGTCTTAACAAAATACAAGTAAGAAACTCAAGTTTCCAAACAGTTTCTTTTCAGTTGCTCCGTGTGTAGACGGCCTAACAGTATTCTTTCCAATGTGCGATGTACAAAAAACAAATAAAATAAATAACATCTAGCAACTTCACTTTCTCTTTACACAGTTTGTGGCTTCAGTAATGTAGCACCAAGTCGAGGGGTTTGGTCCTTTTTAGCCGTCGAAGGTCTCCTGCAGTATCCAGCAGGACGAGTGCCTCAACATTAGGGTGTTTGTGGAGCCTCTTTTCATGCTCCGCCGTTTCCGTTTTTTGATACCTTCTGCCACCGTTTCAACTTGCAGGTTCAACGATGCAGGGCGTAGGACATACCAGAGTGCATTTTTATCATTCCCAAAACTTTGTTTTGAAAAGTGTGAATGACTTTGACATTGCTTTTCTTGGTGCAGCCCCAAAGCTAACACCCGTAGGCCCAGATCGGCTTAGAATTTGCTGGTATAGCAGGAGCTTATTGGCCATCGAGAGCTCAGAATGCTTCCCGAGCAGCCAGTACATTTTTCTGAGCTTGGTGTTGAGTTCATCTTTTTTCTTTTTGACGTGGGGCTTCCACCGGAGTTCAGCATCCAGCGTTACGCCTAGGTAATTCGCCGTATTTGCAAATTGAATTATTTTCTCATTGAGTTGCACGGGGGTTGGGCTGGTCTTGCGATTTGTAAAGTTTACATGAACAGATTTCTCCTCGTTGAGTTTTGTTCTCCACTTTTTTGTCCAGGTGTTTACTTTACTTCTGCTGCCGCGGTTTTTATTTTGCTAGTCTTCAACATCATTTCAGACTGCAAGAAGAACTGTGTCGTCGGCAAACGTTACAATGATTGAGTCCTCTCTCACGGGTAGGTCAATCGTGTTCAACAGGTAAAGCACTGGACCAAGGAAGCAACCACGAATAATCACCCTCGTGTTTCACTCGGAGTGTCTACCGCCTAAATAAGATTTCAGAATTTCGTAGAATTTTTTCAGAAGAAGTTTATTCAATTTGAACTCAAGAGATGTGGAAATCAACAGAATGCGAAAAAAAAAGCTTTAAAGAAATTAATCAACATTTTTATTTAAACTTCTTACATTGAAACAAATCAAATTAATACTATTTAAAGGAGAAAAAAATGACCTTCCATCTCACTTAAAGTAACATTAGAGTAGCACTTAAAAGAATTACAAGAATCAATTAAATTATTAAAATCAAACATAATAGAAGAAATATTTTCGTGCAACAAGAATGAGGCCAAGATGAGTAATTAATTATACATTAAAGATATGATTCAATTTGGACTCAGAACCCATTGACTTTAAATGTGACGGCGACCGAATAATTATATATAATTAGGTATACCTCACCTAATTAGGTATAATGAGGTATACCTCATACCTTCCTCTTTTTTGAGAAATACCTGACCATTGTTAGTCCAAACAAAACGAAAATTGTAGGTTTTAGCAAACATTCTAGCAAGCCAATACAAGTGCCCAATCTCTTTGATCAGTCTATCATTTATGTAAATTCTCCCCTCCTTCCCGGTATTCGGAAAAACATAATTGACAAAAATATTTTTGTTTTTCTTTATATCCATTATCTGCTTTTTTATTGCCAGAGATTTAAATTTAAAAACAAGCTTACTTTTAACAAACTGCTGATCTTTGGCCCTCTCAGGTGATTTAGAGCCGTATTCATTGACAAAACACCGCAGTATTTGTTTAAGCGACTTCAAATCGGTCGTTTTAATTAGTGAATCATTTGTTATGAGTCGAAATAAGCGAATTCTCAGCCTGAGTGACGACTATGAATACGGGACTATGAACGTTAACATTTAAAGCTACGGATTTTTGTTTTTTTGACGGAAATGTCGATGATATGCTGTCAATGCTAGAGACTTGCTTGGGAATTTTCTTACACTAGCCTACCCTCTTCACGCCTTATTACTTCAAGAACCTATAATACGAGAGAAAATACTCCCTCTTTCTCTCTCTTAAATTAAATTGAAAGCGTTAAAAAAAAAGTGCCTTCATGTTACCCTTGTAATCCTCAGGATTCCGCTCTAAGAAAGGACAGCCAAATGACGAACCGCTGCGTTTAGACATTCCTCAACTTTTACTTAATCGGCGTGGTGATTACGGTTCGATTTGGTTCAAGTCGAAGTGAAAAAATATTTCGAAAGTTTTAGGCCACGAACTAATTGCTGCCATAAATATATAACCGAGATAAACCCATCAAGTTTTTTCCAGCGATTATTACCCTATAGACGGCTTGTGATTATAATCCATCTGCGGCATGACGCTTTGGCAAGTTAGAGTGAATTAAAAGCATTCTCAAATACATACTAAATTCTTCCGTCGCGTTAAGTATTCTCATAGTGTCTTTTTGAAATATGATTTTTCTTATCTAATCTATCACTGGGTGCGAATGATCAAGATATTTCAAATTCGTTTGTCACTTGAGTTTTATGTACGGAAAACTCGCGACCATGAGAGGCGTCTCAACCGTCAGTCTCTTACTTGTTTTGGGGATCGCGTCACTTCTGACGATGGCATTGATATGGACGCGGCCTCTATCAAGGTACTTTCCCATTCAAAATGTGTATTTCGAAACCCCCGTGACGAAGTTTGAAAAATACGGATTCAGCGAAGTGTTAAAGACGAATCAATCGAACATCAATCGAATCAATCACATGAATCAATCGAATGAAGTGGAATCTGCCACGCTCGAAAGGCGGAATATCTTTTTTTTGAAAGCGCACAAATGCGCGAGCAGCACGGTACAGAACATTCTGATGCGGTTCGGCCTCTTCAGAAATTTGGACTTTGTTCTTCCACAAGAAGGGAACTATCTGGGCAATCCGGCGTACTTTTCTGCTCACGCTCATATTCCTCCTGGTCTGACGTCATTGAGTGGAAAATACAACATTTTTACTCATCACACTAGGTTGGTTTTATGAAGACCACTATTTCCGCCAAAATAAAATAAAAAACAAAAAGTATTATTTGTTTCAAAGGGTGAACCGCGCCGCTGTGGAAGCAATCATGCCAGACGACACGGCCTTTGTAACAATTTTGAGGAATCCGGCCGACCTCTACGAGTCTCTTTACAATTTCTACCATCTTGAACAATTTACCGAAGTCCCTTTCAAAGAAATTTTCACGAAGCCTGAGACTCGAAATAAACTCATTAAACGCTTCGGCGGTCGCATCGGAATAAATCAAATGGCTTGGGATTTAGGTTACCCGGATGTGGTGACCGCCACTGAGAGTGGTATTGAACGATTTATCCTCGATTTGAACCAACAATACCATTTAGTGATGATTTCCGAGTACATGGAAGCGTCGCTCGTTCTTCTGTGCCGCCTGATGAAATGGCCTCTGACGAACGTAGTCAACCTCAAACTGAATTCTCGACCAGAGGGCTCGTGGAAAGTATGGTATGACATCAAATTAAAAAAAGGCAATAATTGTTTTAAAAAGGAACGACTTGTATTTGACTCATAAAAAAATAGACGATCCTGAATAACTCCGAAAGGGAACTTCTCTACTCGTTGAACTCAATCGATAAGAAAATATACGACTTTTTCCTTGACAAATTTAAAAAGGAAATTATTTCGTACGGCGTTGAAAATATGAAACGAGACGTCAACACACTTTTGAATCTCAACAACGAACTTTGGATTAATTGTGTTGACAAATTCAACAGGAACGGTATAATTTTGACCCTCACGACACTCAGATAAGCGCATTTTATAACAGTTTTTTTTGTTAATAACAGGTTATGCCAAAACTGTGAACTACGATCTGCGAAATAATATCGATAGACTTTGTGTGTACAGTACCAAGAATGAGCTTTCGTTCACCGAAGAGATCAGAACTATTCAGAGGCAGAAATTTCAAACGATAAACCGATTAAACAACTTTTTGAGCTGATAGAATCCTGAACTTATTATTTATCCTCCTTCTTTTCACGCAAGGTAAATTCACGCAAGGTTAGGTAACGTAAGTAAAACATAGGCAGAGATGGGCAGTATTTGAAATTCGTATTTTAAATGCATTTCGCGTTGAAATTGAAACTATTTTGTAAAGTACTTCCAAAATTCACAGATTTCAGTATTTTTTGTACTTTGCTATGCCAGAGTAAAATAAATTTTCAAAATACATCATGTCATGCAAATGTTTGCTATCCCCCGCAAGTTTCATGCTCCTCCCGCCTTGTCATCTCTTTTTTGGGTGATGTCGAGGTCTGTCAGCTCACTAAAAAACGTACCGTAAAATGCCCGGAACCGGTACAGGTTTCGGAGGTTTTTTGAACGTACCTTCCCTCCTTGACAACTTTTACCAATTATATTCATTTCTATAGATTCTGCAGGACCTACCGAATCGAATGATCACTCATAACCTTGGGGGCAATCTTCATAATTTAGTGTTGTCATGTTCCTTATATTTGTTTTTTATTACTTAAAAGTGTCCCGATTGATGGTGAATTGGTTAACAACCTGGACATAATAGGTTTTTGCTCTAAACCCTGTAATTGTAGCATTTTTTTCAACCAGGACAGACGTGGGCTTTTTAAAAAGGCATAAAGGCTTGTATAGCCCGTACGAAGAACTTTAACCCGCGTCCAGCGTTCTCTCATTCAATTTGTTGCAAGTGCAACTGCTCTAATCCCCCTCTACTTTCGTTGCCCCACTGTTTACCTAAGATAAGTGTTATTATCAAGCTGAAGTTTCATGGAGGTGGCAAGGAAAAATAGATAGAGGGGCTGATCACAGGAGGGCGAGGTCCACGTTTAACTTGACGGGCTATAAACACCATGTTTTTTTTTTATAGGAAAATCCCAACACAAGGCATTCAGAATGCAAGGAAAGAATGCCAAAATCACGTTCTTATTGCTATAATCCTGAAATTCTTAATAAAAATGGTAACGGATGGGTTTTTTTGGTGCCCGTTAACGGGGATTTGACGTCCTGCCGGACGTCAGGTAAATACAAGTATAGTTAGTTTGCCCACTTAATATTTTATTCGTTACTCAACAATGGTATTTTCTCAACGTAACTGGTTAGGGTCGGGGGAGAGGAACGACGAAGGGGGAAGGTGTTTAATAGTGGGAACGCCGCACAGGGACTCTCTCTTCTCATTTTCCTTTTCCCTTAATGCCCTCCTCGTGCTGGTGATATCGGTTCTTGGCATATGCCAATGCATGGTGCCACCGCCGCTGCACAGGACCCACCAACACCATTCCCAGCATGACGATCCAAAGGTCATCCTCAGCGTCCGATACCCAAAGTACCGGCACTTAGTCGACAAACGCACATCTCTTCCGCCACGCTCATACCCTCGACAGCGCCTATCACCGCATCATCATCACCGGCACTTGTAATCTCGTCGCTCAAAGCTAACAGTCACTGAGGGCCGGAACTCACCCATCAACCTCAAACGGGTATCACTCCTCGCTCTTTTTGCAACCTGTAAAACTCCCCACCGCCAAACGGTCCACACCGGTTAATTTACCAGCTTTGACCAACTGGTACGGCTGACGGGGAGTAGGGCGGGGATAACCAGGACTTGCACGTGCCGGGTCACTTCTCGGCCGTTCATGACAGGTTTATCTTGGCAATGTGCCCCTCAAGGCATCATGCCAGGGTGGGAAGAAGGCACACACCTGGTGATTTCGGTGGTTAGGGAGGGGAAACTGCATATTAGGCTTTCCCGCGAATACCTGCCGATTCATAGCTCCTTTCATTTTGTTGTCGGATTAATTAGAATACTTTTGGCCTCGATTTACTCATTACAAAATAAAAATAAAAATGATGTTAAAATAAAATTATTAATTTTTTGGCGGGCCATTATCGATCAAAGCAAACACAAACATATCCAAGCATTATTAGAACAACAAGTTGCACGAAAGTAAAAGTAGGTAAAAGGGATGCGATGTCGAAACATAACATTTATCCCACCAAATCGCACTGTCCCGGTTGAGGAATTTCAGAAGCGGTTGGTGATTATTTTCGGGAAAAAAATCGAAAAAAAATTTTAGATGTTTTTTGAAAAAACAGGAGCACTATAGTCGGATCGGTGAAGGAATGTGTATGAAATTACCCTCTCTCTTTTCCCTAAACCAACATGACATACCGCTACCGCACCATCACCTGAGAGGACGAGAGGAGTCTCTCCAGTTTTATCGGTAAAACTCTCTGTTATTAGTTGCAGTTGTTTGATAATAAGAGGAGAAGTAGAGAGCCACGTTAAGAGAGGGAAAAAGCGGGCTTATGGCCTCCCACCACTCATGCACATTCTTTCGCCGATCCGACAGCTCAAGCACTGAATGCAGAATAAGGGAAAAATAAAAAAAAATACCTCAGTTCGTCTGATCTCCGTGGCGAGGGGGGGGAGGGTTTGGAGAATATTTCGGAGATGAGGTGATACGGAGTATAAGGGAAAAGGCGGGTAAGGTGCCTAATCACGACGGTTATCAAACTCTCGCATCGATAATTTATTCTTCAGGGCCCACTCGTGCGATAGCCCTAGTCACACTTTAAAAAAGGGCCTATTCTTTCTTATTTATTGATGTTACAGACAAAATTCTAGGAAACTGTCCCGGTAGAGGAGCATGTCCCTGTTCCGGGCATTTTACGGTAAGCTTTTTTTATTTGCATGTTTCCTCTTTTTCATTCTCCCTTTATTTTTCTCAAGAGCCGATTCTTGGACTGTTTTCAAAGGAGGGGGGGGGGGTTGCCCTATAGGATGAAAGGGAGGGAATATCGGACAAAAATCATGATCATAATGGGCGTGGTTTTATTATTTTCTTTATTTCTTAGTCAACTTGATAAGCCCTCTTTATTCGAAGCCATTGAATATTGAGTATACTCGCCATTGAACACACTCGACACGCTAAATTACACTGTTGGTCAAAGGAAGAAGAAAGGCATGTCCAATGATATATCTTTGGCTATACACGCTATCACTCTGAGTTCTGACGCGATGCGTTCAATCCCTGTAATTGTTTACTTTCTTTAATCTAAACGGAACTCGAAAAAAGTATTTTATATTTTAAAAAGTATTTAAAATACTATCTTGTATTTTTGTTATCTCATTCATTTGTTTGAAGAAAATTAATGAATAAAATAAAATACAAATGTCGCATCCCTGTAGAGTACCTAATTGTCCACTTCACGAAGTGGCTCCACTTGCCGTAACTTCAAAAACTTACGACATCTGGACAAAAAAATTGCCCATTTCTTGAAAAAGAAGTCGTGTTTGTCCAGTTGCTAAAATCAAGCTTTCTTACCGCAAGTGGATGCACAAAATTATCCTTTTCGTGAAATGGATGAGTGAGGAACCTCAGATGCTGCAACAAGTTTTTTTTTATTTAAAACGGTTATTTTACTTAGCACTCAAAAACCCGCTAAAAAATGACGTTCTGCATCCACTTGCAGTAAGGAAACTTAATTTCAACTGGACCAACGCGATTTCCTTTTCAAGAAATGGACATTTTTTTTGTCCAGATATCGTGATTTTTTGAAATTACGGCAAGTGGACATCCATTTCATGAAGTGGACAATTTCGCAAAGTGGAAATTCTATTTTTAGAACAACGAGAAAGCGTTCTTTAAGTGTTCAGCTACATTACATTAAGATGTTATTTTAATGTGCAACGAAAGACGCATCGGGTTTATTAATCGCTTTCACGAGAGAAATTATTTTATTCAAGTTTCCTGAAAATACTAAATAAAAAATCTGCTAAATTCATGTGACTCCCAGAGTGAGGGATGAAACCACAAATAAAATTTCGCACCGGCAGCTGGCGGTCGGAAAGAGTGCATTTCATTTTGTATACGGATACTCTAAGCCGTCCCAGAAGTAGGTAGTAATGTTGAGACCATGATTTGTTTCGTTAATGTTTGACCCTCCCTCATACTGTTTGCTGCTGGGTTTGTTTAAGCTGAACTTAATGGGAATCAAAGGCTATTTCAAAATGGAATCATCATACCGAATATAATGCTTCTGGAATCAACTGGTGATTTGTAGTGATTTTTTTACCATTTCAAGCCGTATTTTCCCCCCTCCACCTTGACCGATTTGGCCCAAATGCAATACCGACCGGTGTCTTATGACTACTGATTTTTGTGCCAATGCGCGTTCCGCTAAATTTACTCCTACGAGAGTTATCGTGCTAACAAGGAAACGGCCATAAAGATATATATTATATATGAATTCCGGAGACCACTGAATTCGTGTTCTAGAGGTTCTGAAACGTGAAAACGTTTGCCACCATCACGACGAGACCAATAGTGCATTTTCAGAATGAAATGCACTAAAAGCAATTTCGCAAAAGCAAAAGCAGAGACGGAAAACTATCAATTTCACTGAAATCGAGAGCCAAACCTCGTTAGTCTGAGTCGATTACCAAAAACTTTCAATTTCTCTGAAATTCAGACCGAAAAATGTCTATTTCACTTGAATAGAGACTGGAAACTTGAAAGTTCCCCACATTTTAAGCTGAAAAACATGCTATTTCGCAAAATTTGAGGCAATAAACTTGCACATTTGCTGGAATTGAAACAAAAAGTATCAAATTCGCTGAACATAAGACCAATGAAACAGCAGCTTCACTCAAGTTGAGAACCTTCATTCGAATTCATTAAAATAATACCTGATACTTGCAATTTTGGTGAAATTGAGACACTAAACTCGCAATTTCGGTTAAATATAGTAGTAAAAATTACCATTTCACCGGAATTGATTCAGGAAACTTGTAATTTCACTGAAATTGAGAAGCAACACGTGGGATTCTATTAGTTTTTATCTGTTGAGCCTCAGTAAAATATTGTGTGTAAAAACAATGTAACTGCTAAAATGTAAAAACGTCAGTTCCTGCAGCTCAAAAGGCATCTTTGCTTCGATCTTTGCTCGAATTTCCAGCCTCCTCAGCGAATAAAATTTATTTCGGTGATGAAATTTGTCAATTTCATAGTAGTCCAGTAAACGAATGTCCAAAAAGGTAGTCTAGAGGGAATGAGCGAAAGCAGAAAGTTTGACTCCGGAACCATGTTTGGACTAGTTAGGAGGTAAACATACTAAAAGTCCCCACCCATAGGAGGTGAGCCCGAGTGGGGGGAGCACAAAAAAGGTACCATTTTTCGGATTTTCACTGATATCTCGAAAACAGAGCATCGTAGGCAAAACTTTTGTTATAACCAATTAACGCTGACATGAATATCAGAAACTTTTGTCATATGCATGTTTCACTAATTCCTACCGTTCTCGAAATACATGCCCCGCGAAAGTAAAAATTTCCGAAAAAAATATTTTTATTCCACGTTTTCCTTTGAACATTCTTTTATATCGTCTAAACCGTTTATCCTAGGAGAAAGCCCTCGGGAAGGAAGTTTTAGAGGATTTAATTATCTTTGGAAATTGTGAATACATAAAAAATTTATATTGAACAGGTCAAAAGTTATACGAGTTTTGAAAATGTTGGCCAATTTCAACTTTTTTGGTTGAACTGTTGTGAAACTTCAAGAAAGGGCAAGCTGAGAGACAGGTATGGAAAGGAAAACACCTGGAGTGTGAATACACACTGCTTTACCAGCTCAGGAATATGGGAAACAGGAAACAGGTGCTTTTTAAGCTGGTACGGTGCAAACTAGATGGGTACCTCCCTCAACACCCATCGTCTCTAATGCTTCCTAAAGTGTGCGTCGATCATAAAACCAGGCATTTCATCCCTTCCACTAACCGAGGGAGTCACCCAGGAGCACAGTGTCCGGGTTTCCGGCCTCAAATTTCGTTTGGAAATGCATTGAGCCCTAAAACTGGGGATGGGATCAGAACAGCAACAACCACCTGGTTTCCATTCAAACCAAGCAACCTGCTCCACTGCACCGGTATACTATACCCTTAATCTCATATTATTTCGTCGGTGTATTACCGACCGCAGCAGTGGAAAATTTGGATGCAGGAAGGCATCGATGTCATGCTTCAACATCTGCGAAGCTGCTACGGGAGCTGCGTCAATAGGAGCCACTTGACGACGATCAGGAAAAGGGCGATGATGATGATGACACGGATACAGTTTTAGTGCCAGTCGCCTCAAGGGACTAATGACCTGGACGAACAACGGGTTTAAATCTTCCTCCCCTCATAAGTGGAATGGTTTATTATTTGAGTTAATCTGATATGTTCATACTTTTCATATACCTACTAAATTTACGTTCAGTGTGAGCAGAACATAAAAATACGTATGTGAAAGACCGACGGCTGGTAAATCTTAGCATTTACCAGTGAATCCTAGCGTTCACCAGCGACTTCGTTAAAGTTCAAATAATGATTCATGAAATTCGGACGTAGGCCCGGGCCGAACACATGGGCTTGAAGTTCTGTTCTCCAAGCTGAGCTTAGGAGCTTAAACTCCAATCAGAATTTTTGGTATTTTGAATACAAAATCGTTTAAACTGAACGCAACGCTTAAACAGACATTGTCGAGACCTAACCCTCCTTATACCACTAGAAATACAAGAATGGTAAAATTCCGAAATTCCTGGAATATAGTAAGATCATCGGACTTTTACTAGACAGTTTTGGTACGAATGCCGTGCGGCGTTGGTTCACTGTTCAATTACGCAATCCCCCCTCCACCAATCAACTTTCCCGCGGCTCATCACCCCTTGAAATGAACTGATAAAAGGCAAAGACGTTTAACACGAATGTACATTGCGTGTACGAGGGGGAGGGGCAGTACATGAAACTACACTGTACATGTTGATTGTCTACAGTTGAAGACTTCAGGAGACAAATGTCTATAGAAAATAATGGATTGGAAACAGTTCAACCAAAAAAGGTGAAATTGGCCAACATTTTTAAAACTCGTATAACGTTCGACCTGTTCAATATAAATTTGTTTATGTATTCACAATTTCCAAAGATAATTAAATCCTCTAAAACTTCCTTCCCGAGGGCTTTCTCCTAGGATAAACGGTTTAGACGATATAAAAGAATGTTCAACGGAAAACGTGGAATAAAAATATTTTTTCGGACATTTTTACTTTTGCGGGGCATGTATTTCGAGAACGGTTAGGAATTAGTGAAACATGCATATGACAAACGTTTCTGATGTTTATGTCAGCTTTAATTGGTTATCAGAAAAGTTTAGCCTACGATGCTCTGTTATCGAGATATCAGTGAAAATCCGAAAAATGGTACCTTCTTTGTGCTCCCCCCACTCGGGCTCACCTCCTAGGGGTGGGGACTTTGAGTATGTTTACCTCCTAACTAGTCCAAACATGGTTCCGGAGTGAAAATTTCTGCTTTCGCTCATTCCTTCTAGAATCATTCGTTGACTGGACTATAGTTTCATCAAAAAGATATTTAATCAGGCGCAAGCTAAAATGGAAATAAAATAAAGAAAAATGGTATAAAATGATAGTGAGTGTAATCATTAAGAAAAAGAAGATAAACTCATTAATTTAGCAAACAATATATGTTGACATAGTATACAACATGCCCCTCTTGAATGTACCTTGGCTGATATGAGTATTGTGAAAGAAACTTGCTACGGATATCATTCCACTTTTCTCTTGAAGTGCTCAATGTGTGGATTGAAAAGAAATGTAACCACAAAAAACAATCAACCTTCACGCACAACAAACACAGCAGCTTTTATGGGCATGCTGTGGTTTTCCCCAGCTCAAATAATTACTCAGCGCTAGGGAGATACCAACCATGTCTAGCGACACTTAATAACGAAGATTGAATCGAATCTGGACGAGCCATTGCTTGATACTAATAGGAGTGTACAAATCAAAAAATGAGTAAGTCAGTCAACTTTGGAGTCAGGACATGGCAGAGCGCTGTTCAATAGTGTTAAGTTGAGAAAAGAAGAATTGCCAACATTTATTTTGATAACCGTATTCTTTTTTTAAAGTTAAAATTAATCCCATATGGTACATAACCGTTCTACGAACTACTTCATCCCACGTCAACAGGAATTTTAACTCCCACTTTGCGAAGCTGATCAACGTGTCGTCTGTGCGTTTCTCCTTGGACGTTTATCGTATAGTGAAGTTTCTCAGAGCTTGATTCAATTAATCCAAATTTCCATTTGATTTCTTTGTTTCCGTAGAATCTCACTGCGACTTTTTCTCCCACATGAAACCATTTTCCAACGAGAGGGTAATCTTTTCTATTTTCCTCTTTCGACTCAAATTCCTTCAGAACGTCCAAACGTGACCTTATTTGCCGACCAAGAAATAATTCTGCAGGAGGTTTGCCTGTAATTGAGTGCGGAGCCCGCCTATAATTGAAAAGGAACTTGTAGAGAGCTGAATCCGAATCATTGTAATCAGCCATAAGTTTACGAAAACTCTTTTTGAAGGTTTGAACGTTCCTTTCAGCTTCACCATTTGTTGCTGGATGAAAAGGTATGCCGAAGTTTGCTTGATTGCATTAAGTGAGCAGAATTGTCTGACTTCTATACTTTTAAACTGCGCGCCGTTGTCTGAAACAAGAACACTAGGCATGCCGACCGAGGCGAAGAAAATTTGAAGTTGTTTAAGAGTAGCTTTCGCTGACACTGTTTTCATAGGGATGACCTCGACCCATTTGCTGTAAGCATCTACCATGACCAGGAAATAAGTGCCCTTGAAAGGGCCGGCGAAGTCTACATGTAAACGCTCCATTGGTGCAGATGGATATTCCCATGAATTAAAAGGCACTTTCGCTGGATTGTTGGCTAGTCTTTGACAAATGGAGCAGTTGGCCACTACTTCGGTAATATCTGAATCGATGCCTGGCCACCACACAAAACTTCGAGCTAGATTCGGCGCCACTGATCGGTATGGTATTAACCTCACTCATGAGAAAAATATCTGCCTCCGACAATTCCTTATTTTCGTGCACGAGTGGAAAACGACTAAGAGCATCAGCATTGCAGTGGTCACCAGCTTTGCGATAGCGGATGTCGAAATCAAAACCTTGCAGGAAAACTGCGTAATGAAGCATGCGCGTAGCGGAGAGGACCGGGAGCCCTTTATCAGGATTGAAAATCATAACGAGTGGCCTGTGGTCTGTATATAGTGTAAAATTCCTTCCGTAAAGGTACTTAAAAAACTTTTTAACCCCGAAAATGATCGCCCACGCCTCCTTGTCAATTTGACTGTATCCCTTTTCTGTGTCACTCAGTGTCCTGCTTGAGAAAGCAATAGGCCGTTCCGTTCCATCAGGAAATTTGTGGGACAGAACTGCACCCAGACCGCACGGGCTAGCATCGGTTGCTAGAACGACATCCTCGAGAGGATCATAGAGAACGAGAACTTTATCTGCAGCTAAAGTTTTCTTGATTTGTTCGAAAGAATTACGAAATTCCTCGGAGAATCTGAAACGCACACCTTTGTGAAGAAGACCGTGCAAAGGGTGAGCCAAAGTGCTTAGATCCTTGGCAAATCGACCATAGAAATTGACGAATCCGAGAAAATACTTCAGCTCCGAAACGTTCTGAGGTGGAGGAAAGTTAAGAATCTTGTTAACGTTGTATAGACACTTGTTAACTTTAAAACCTCAATACTCCAACTCGTCCACAAGGAAAATGGACTTAGCCTTATTGATCCTGACGTTGTACGAGCAAATTTTTGGAAAATCAACTCCAGAGTCGCCAAATGATCATCTTTTGTATTTGAGGCGTCGCAAATGTCGTCGAAGAAAATAGCCAACCCGGGAATACCAGCCAAAATAGTCTCGATGTTACGCTGCCAAAGGGCTGGTGCGCTGGAAATCCCGGATGGAAGACGTTGGTACTGAAAAAACCCGAGTTGTGTTTATTGTTACGAAAAGTTGGCCGTTTTCATGGATTTCGACGTGTTTAAATGCCTGAACAACGTCGATTTTGGAAAAACCCGTTATTCCCGAGTTTGGTCAACAGGTCTTCAATGTTTGGTATTGGGTAACTGGGGGTTTAATGTAAGCTTAAAGTCTCCGCAGATTCGGATAGACCCATCTTTCTTGGTAACTGGAACAATTGGAGTGGCGTAGTCCGACCTCTCTACTCTCTTGACAATACCTTCGCTTTCAAGACGTTCCAATTCGAGTTTAATATTTGGAATCAAAGAGTAAGGAACTGATCTGGATTTGTCAAAAATCGGTGGTGAGTTAGGTTTCACAAAAATCCTACCCACTGTATCAATGATTTTTCCTACACCATCGTGAAAAACAACGGAATACTTATTTATACGTTTATTCAAATTATTACTGCTGTCGTACACAACTTCATTGACAATTTGGTTAGTTTCCAGCAAACTCTGCCAATCGTCATTTAAAACTTTTAACCACGATAAGCCGATAATGCTTGAATGTTCACCCTCGACGACATAAATTTTAAGAGTTTTAACTTAACTTTGGTATTCGACGTTTAAATTACTGAAACCAATGAGGCACACCGGTTCACCCGTGTATGTTCTGAGCTTCAATTTAGTCTTGAAAATCGGTTTTCCAGGAAAAAGTTTCGAGAATCAAAGATGATCAAAGAAACCGAAGCTCCTGTGTCGACAACGAATTTTTCTGAAGCCTTTCTATCTAGAAACAAGTTTAGCATGAGTTTTCTTGGAGAAGACTCAATAACTTAAAATGCCAAATATGCCATATTGATGTCACGGGAAGAACAATCACTTTTTGACTGACTTACAGCGCGCTCGTCAGAATCAAAGAATTTGTACATTTTTTTTTTCACATTTGTACATGTGTGTCCCTGTTTTTAAAACCTGAAACACGTGGTGCTGATGAAATTGCATTTTTTTTTTTATCATAACCCTGTTTTCCACAATGCAGCAAGGGATAATTTTCCGTTATTTTTCTTCCAATTATTCCGATGAGAGATCTTTTCGTAAACTTGTTCTGCGTGCACTTCGGCGAAAGAAGGTTTACTCATTAATTGACATCCGGCCTTGTTCACCTCGTAGGCGACTGAAATATCCAGAGCAGAAGTGTTGTTGATGCTTCTGTCACTCAGAAGAATGAGACGCAACTTTTCGTCTCGTAAACCAGCGATGAACTGAGTGCAAAGTGCCTCCGATAGCCCAAAAGACGGAAATTTACAGTGTCTGGAAAGTTTACAAAGGACTGAATAAAATTCACGGGCCGGCTCGCCTTAAAGCAGTGAACGACTTTGAAACTTGATACGTTCTGCAATTTTATGGGGTCTGGAGAAAAGAAATTATCTAAAATTCTAAACACACCAACAACTCATCGAATTTCCGCGCTTCCGGAAGTTCAGGCTCACAGAGGCCCGCTCAGTTTACTGTAGACATCGTCACTCAGACTACTTAGGAGAGCTAACACCCATTTGTTTTTAGGAACGTCGTACAGTTCGAAATCGTTGACGATTCTTTGACGAAAAACTGGCCAGTCAGAGCTTGAAGAGTCAAATTTTATTAGCCGATAGTTACTCGGAAAAGAAATCTTTCGTTCCGAATTTTCTTGACTGATAGCAACTTCATCGCTCTCCAATGACTCCCTCTTCTTGCTTCTTCCGGATTTTGTCAACCTCGTCGTCAATGTTAAGTTGAGAAAAGAAGATTACAAATTGCCAATATTTATTTTGATAACCGTATTCTTTTTTTTAAAATTAAAATTAATCCCATATGGTACACAACAAAATAGAATATTGAGCATCAACAGGTTTCAGTCCATTCTAAGAGTTCTTCGCTTCGATGGCGCGGCAAATTGCAGAGCTACGAAACCAACCGACAAACTGAGCCCAATACAAGATCTCTTTGAAACGTGGACTCAACGCTTCGGGATGCCTTCAAGCCAGGGAAGTACGGGATAAAGGTTTGGGCCATCTGTGTACAAAATCATTGGTATGGACAGAGTGAGGTATTGTTCAGGGGAACTATTTTATTTATTTTTCCTCCTCCTATCGTATCAGAGACATCTGCGTCCGTGATGACGATCCATTCATTTCATTTACTGATGGGCAATTGACGTCGAGGTTTCGATGGTCTGCCGTTTTCACCATTGGTGATGCCGACCCTTACGGTTCTACAATGTTATGGTACGGTGAAAAACCTCAGCGAGATTGTTTCTTCGGTAGAAAACTTATTATATTATTTTATTTTCTGAATACATCTTTTCTTTCAAAAGCCACTTCTCAATGAATGTGTACAGTGTACGCCAACCCATTTGGCTAGCGATCCACCGTCGTGCACCGATGCTCTTTCTTAAACTTTGCAGGCCTTTCGATTGCGTGGCCATCGTAGGCGTTCCCTGAAATCGAGCCATTGGCGGGGAAATAAACGCCGGCATCACTGAAATAATCAATTTGAGCCGGAAGTGGTTAGTTCGTCGGTCAATGCATAATTGACAATGCAACCGGTTTCCGCCCCTTAAATTGGCCAAACAATAAGATTTTTCTTTGTTTTCAGTTTTCTCGGCTCCAGTGCGACCTGTTGAGATCGGTTCCTCCGGCGGACTCACATTTGCGGGCATTCTTGGGCCTCGGAAACATGGCCCAGAAGTCAATGATAAGGGGTGGGGGGAGTTGAACGCGTCGTCTGATTTTTTGGGTTTGTCGTGTCAAAAACCTTCCAATGCCTTCCCAGGAGCCAGGACCAACATGAGAGTAATTTATTAGTTGGTTATAGTAAGTCCTGTACGCACGGATACATTTTTATGATTTCTCCGTGACACAAGTTGGAAAAGCATCTTTCTGTTTCACAAGGCTGTACCGTGAAAAATGTCTCGGTGTGCAAACTTGTACAGTGCTGTGACCCAGTTCCGTTCACAGGCTCTGTACTACGCGCCTGGTGGATTCTATGAAACCATACTCCTGGGGGGGGGGGGGTGATATGAAATTTTCGGTCGAACAAGGGTAATATTGCTGGACCAGTTCTTTCACGTGAGAAATCACATTTTTTTTAGGAGGGGGAATTACTCCGGTCACCCGTCAGCACCAAATTATTGTTATTAACTAACTTACCAGAGGGTTTTTTCTACTGACCAATAATGTCTTAAAATGCTCGGATTGTGCTGAAAATTGGCACACGATTGACGCGTCGGTCAATACAATACAGCAATCCGATCAGTAGGGTTTTCCGCAATTTCCTGAGTTTCCCTCAACCGACCGGGTTCAAAATGTAGGACAAGTTGTACTGACCAAGGGTAAATTGTGTGTCAATTTTCTGCTCAAACTCTTCACGAAATTCGTGAAGAGGACAAAATCTTTCATATTGGTATAAAACCCTCTGTCAATAGTCCAGAATTTCCCGAGTTTCCCCTCAACTGGCCGGGTTCAAATTTTTGGGCAAAGGTGGATTGGGCCACGTGGAAACTACGTGCCAATTTTCAGCGCAAACTGAACATTTTAAGTATCTGGTCAGTAGAGATAACTCTGGGTCAGTAAATTAGGCACTCCTATTTTCAAGGTAGGTAGTTTCGCCGAACTAACTCACGAATATTTCAGCTACGGAATTATCATGCGTTGATTCGGGTTTGAAGCACGGACTCTGGAATAGTAGAAACAATGTTATTATGTTTCTAAAAATTGAAATTTCGTGCCTTTCAAAAACTGTAAAGACAGAAGAGAGAGAGGAAAAAAGAGTTAGGCGTTTCTCAAACCACAACGCGAATTAGCGGCGGAAAACTTTCGAGGCTTAAAAATCAGATGTCTCTACCTTAAAAAAAAACTGATTCTTCAACAGCAACAACAGGGAATTCGCGTTGATTTGAGAAACGTTAAGTGAAAGTGCATCGCGGCATAGTAAAATAATAACAAGAGAGAATACTTCTAGAGCTCGACCCGTTCGTATGAACGATTCCGTCTACACTCACCCTTAAGTTACCCTTTACTTGGACTTAAGTAAGTAAAGATGAAGTGACGTTTCTGAATAGAAAACCTGTTCTTAACTTAAAACACCCTTCACTTACACTTAACTTAGCATAAGTTAAGTAGCATTTGAGTGGCGTTTATGAATACGGCCCTTATACTCGCGTAGTTTTCTTCTTATTTATTTTATGACTATGAGCTTTCGCTGCCCTGAGTTTGAAGCATTGTTTTTTTTCTTAAGCTCCGGGGGGGGGGGGGCGATCCACCGATCGCCCCTACTGATGACTCATTTCAACATGCACTAATGTGAAAATGTTACAACAACAGAATGTTGATGCGAATTAACGAATCACTAATTAATAACTGTGAAATGAGCGACTACAAAGGGAACTACAAAAAGTATTATGTGCTAATGTGCAGGAGCACAACGGTGAAAAACACCTGAAAATATGTTTATCAGTACCTCTATAGTGAGAAAATTAGGCAAAAATGTTTCACACGGCTAGGAGGGTATTCCATTTGCCACTTCCGAAAACCCCATAGGTATTACTGTTGTTATGATCATTTTGACGTAAAGGCACGTTTACATGTTTCAATCTCATTGCTATAATGCTATCATAGATTCGATGAAATCGAACGTATACATATATTCTTCCGTGGACTTGCCCCAATAAATTTCCGATTAAATGTGATCACCGACCCATTCAATAATATACCTGTTATTGCTTGGAGCAATGAGATTGAACCGTGTAAACGTGCCCAAGTATTATTCTTGAGCTCTTTTTCACAATTAATTCATCAAAAGTCTCACGAATGCATGATTATTACATGATTGAAGTAGACGTTAAACTGAAATAAAAGTGTCAAAATGCTCAAGTAATCAAACTTTGCCTTCCTTGTTGTTGTCTTGCGTTCAGATTCAGTTATTCATGTACTTCGCGCAGAAAGAAACAGACTTTGAAAACTACCACCTAGTCGAAATGTTTCGATCTGAACGCCGAACTAGTTTGAAGCAAACGACAAATCTTTCATTAGCCCTTTTTTACTACCGAAATCACAGAACGTTTGAGTTCCGAAACGAGTGTTTAGTAGATAGTTACGTTGCACATCGAAGGTTATGATAGGAATAATCGTATGCACTTTAAAAGTAACCCGCTTCTTATCAGCAATTTAAAACTGAGTTTTTAAACTAAATACAGCTCTGTTAATGTTTTCATAGGTATTTCTGAGTGAAATGAGCCTATTACGATGCTGTGGAAGTGATAGAAACTTCTAATTCGAATACCCGATAGTTTTTCATTGGATCATTTTCAGTTTATAGAGATCGAAGGCCTCTCTGAATCCCTGTAAAAATCCTTGTAAAGAATCCCTGTATAAACAGGAGAGTTAACTCCCCCACATACATAACCTGCTCTGCTGAACGTTGGCTCTAGATTCTCGGTCACTGTGCTTGTGCTAAATATTTCATATTTTCTTTAAAAAAAAAAACAAAGTAAAACTATTTTTACCACTCAGCTTGGCGAACGATAAAGAATCATGAAGCAATTGCTTGGTGCTATACTGTTTATCATGAGCTCATACATAAGCTGGTCTTGAACAAAACGAAGTTCAACCGACAGGAATAGACGATATGCAATTTACGAGGATAGGGAGCAAGCGTAGCAAGAGGAGTAAGGCAGGCTCCTAAAAATACCGTAAATTAAGACCCCTCTCCAAGACGATAGATCACCCACACGGTACGCTAGCTAACTTTCTTTTTTGTTTTGTCCTTCACTTCCTTCGACTTTGCCAACTCCCTAGCTTTTTTCTTTTAATATCCGGCCAGCTTCCAAATTCATCCCCACCCTGCAAAACTTCCCGAACAGAAAATTTAGAAACAGTCACAAAGAAAATCCCCCAAATGCCTATCCCCTCTTATCTTGAATCCCTTACTTCAGCCGCCTTACAAAAAACTAGTTGAGCGTCTGTAACGCGACGTATTTTTCTCGTTGAAACCGTTGTAACTATTTTGTAAATAGACCTTGTATTTTGTATATAGGCGATGCGTAAGTTACGAGAGAAAGTTGGCTTCAATCCTTGCGTTAAACTGCTTCTAATTCTCACCCTCACCATGCAAATAAAGTGACAAAACCGAGTCTAACAATGCACTCTTATCTTTGGGTTCGTCCAAAAATTGTACTATAGAAAAGGAAGAGGTTATAATGTGCTACCATAAAAGGGTGCAACTTTGCTGTTTTCATTTGGGAGACCCAATTATACAAGTTTTTCAGTCTTTTAATGAAAGGAGTTGCTTGCATTCATGGCCGCTTTGTTTTAATTTTAAAAGTTCTCCATGTTTTCTATGAAAATTATGAAAATACGAGTTTACCCCTCCCCCGCATCACCATCACCATATTACCACGAATTTGCTTTTTCCTTTGTGGAAAAGCACTGGTGACACGGTCGGGAAAGGCACGCTGACCTGGTATTTTGGTTGAAAGGGTGAAAGCAAACGGGGTATCGACCTTTCTGCGTTTTTTTGTTCTTTTTTACTTCAATTTTTTTCTCTGACGGAGCGCCAGATACTAGGAAGAGAGGTGGATCATCTGACGGGAGGGTGAAAGAGGGATCGCGTGGTAAAGGTAGTAAATAAAGGATTTTGTTTACAACTTTTGATCCATGGAAGAGGTAAGAGTTAGTACGGGCGTGATGCGTTCGCCTGCGAGTGACTGAAGTGCATTAAAAAAGAACACATCTTACGAAGATAATGGATTTTGATAAACTTGAATTGATTAAAGGTAAGATTTTCGATAAGGAGGGGGACGCACTATGTCCTCAAAAAGAAAAACCCAAAAACAAAATGTAAAGGCACGCATTATTATAGCACACGTGCACCACCGATCGATTCTTGATACGTGGGAGCATTTATAAGTCTGAGAAAGAAGAAGAATAACAAGGAAAAACGTTTTCGTGTGAGTTTTTCTTCAACCCCGTTCAGCAAACAGTTTAATGGTATTGCAACTATTGCCGCGAGAAGGTCTTCATTTTCATAAGCAATAACTTCTTGCCTACATAACAGCACCACAGTACCTACTATCTTTCACTCCGTGAAACATGGACAGTGTGGATCTTCTCAAAGTACAAGTTTACCTGAAATCGCACACTTGTGAGTGAAGACATGCTTTTTTAAAAGTTCAAACTTGTAAATTAGATCATTGAAATAGTAAAGAGCGATACTTCCGCTTAAAACATAAAACGAATCCCGCTATTCCCCAATCAGGCAACATTGAAATACTACTCAGCGAATCATTTGACTCTCGAATCGGAATGAAGATAAAATTGTGTGCCAGTTAGCGTTAAAAAGAAATAAAAAATTTCGCTCCGGCAGCTGGCGGTCGGAAAGAGTGCATTTCATTCCGTATACGGATACCCTAAGCCGTCCCAGAAGTAATAATCTTGATACCATAATTTGTTTCATTAAGCCGAACTTCTTCCTCTATTTTCACCACACTTTCTTCAAAATTTCGAAAAGTTTCGGTAGTTTTCCAAGGGCTTTAAAATTTTTTTAAAATTAAGGGTATTAAATTTTTGTGCCGTATTTTATAATACTTTCTCGAAAAATTAAAATGGGAATCAAAGGCCACTCTAACATGGAGTATTCATACTGAATATGATGCATCTAGAATCAACTGGTGAATTGTAGTGATTTTTTGACCATTTCAACCCCTATTTTCCCCCCTCCACCTTGACCGATTTGGCCCAAATGCAATACCGACCGGGGTCTTATCACTACTGATTTTTGTGCCAAAGCGCGTTCCGCTAAATTGATTTCTTCGAGAGTTATCGTGCTAACAAGACCACACACTTGCTTCCACCCCGGGGGCACCACCCCCTCCCCCTCGACTTTTTCAAAAAATTAAAATGGGAATCAAAGTCTACTCTAACATGAAGTATACGTACCGAATATGATGCTTCTAGAATCAACTGGTGATTTATAGTGATTTTTTGACCATTTCAAACCCTATTCCCCCCTCCACCTCGACCGATTTGGCCCAAATGCAATACAGACCGGGGTCTTATGACTACCGATTTTTGTGCTATTGTTATTTATATTATTTATATGATGTTATTTATATTGCTATTGATATTTGTGTTATTGTTACTCTAAGATTACAAACATATACGTTAATGATTCTATGAGGGTACTTGACGTCACGAGAAACCTACGTAGGCTAGTTGTCTGTAATGTACGTGTTCTGATTGGACAGGAAAACTATTGGATTTCGGACGAAAGTAATACACCTCAGATATGTGTAGTAAAAGATCACTTAACGAACTATTTTCAGACGTTAATTTTTCTTATACCGAACCCACCTCGAAGTTCGAAGTACATTCCGTGCATTCCGTTTGTAGCTTGGAGGAATGTTTTCCGGTTATTCGGAAAAAAAGAGTCACTCCGGTGAAAAAGAAGAATCCCTGGTACACTCTCGAACTTCTAGCATTGAAGACTGAATGCTTTCGTCTCTTCGAGCTTTCGTCATGGGACAGCACAGCAAAAGACGCATATAAGAAAACGAAAAGTCTCTACAGAAGTCTAGTGAGAGAAGCCAAAGTGGGCTATTTCAGTGATCGGGTCCTCACGGAGGGGAGTCAGGCTCGAACACTTTGGAGATTGGTAAGAGAGGAGGCCGGCCAGAGCCGACATGAAAATGCCGATTACCACGGTATAACCGCAGAGGAATTCAATGCGTCTTTCCTTGACACAGTGGAGAAACTGTGCAGCGGGGATAGCAAGGATATCCCGAGGGCAGACTGGAGGGACTTTTTTCGCTTGGGTAAAACAGATCCTCAGCCATTCAAGTTCAGTAGAGTCACCGTGGAGGAGGTGTACAAAGCGCTTCGCTCTTTGAAGCCATCTCGTTGCGAAGACATATTTGGCATGAACAGCATTGTTTTGAGAGCAGTAGCTGATCTGATAAGTGAGCCTTTGTCTCACGTTTTCAACAAATGTATCTCTGCTGGCATTTTTCCACTGTATTTCAAATACTCAAAAGTCCGCCCAATTTATAAGAAAGGGGATCCCAGCCTACCAGCGAACTATCGGCCGATAGCAATATTGCCATACTTGGGGAAGGTGTTTGAATCTTTCCTGCGAAGGGATATTGCCATGTTCCTTGAGGCCAACAAAATTTATTCCGACTGCCAGCATGGCTTCCGGGCTGATAGGGGAACAGTCACGGCTGGTATTCAGCTCGTTAATGACTGCCTCCAGGGGCTCGAAGCATGTGGGCGCTCCCTCGTCATGTCGTTTGACATGACAAGGGCGTTCGACGTCATACCTCATGACATTCTTTGCCGGAAGCTGGAGGGCTACGGTTTCATGGATGGCTCTCTTCGCCTAATAAAATCATATTTGTCGGATCGCTACCAGACAGTATCCACTGGATCCGAGGTATCTTCTGTTCGTCCATTCCTACACGGTGTTCCGCAGGACTCCCACTTGGGGCCGGACTTGTGTGCTGTTTTCAACAACGACTTACCGGCTAGCCTGCCTCGATTTGCGCAACTTCAGAATTTCTACATATATGCAGACGACGTCTCGGTACAATTTGCGCTCCCTGATAGTGACTCGGCCACCATCTGGCCTCCCAATGTTCGGAGTTTTTAGAGGCATGGTGTGGCGCAAATAAGCTCATCCTCAATTCTGGCAAGACCCAGTGCCTGGAGGTGACATCAGCGTCGACGGTGGCACCTTCCCCGCAGGAACCGCTCAACTTCCTGGGATTCAAACTGGATAGCAGACTCAATTGGGAACACCACATTGACATGGTCTGCGGAAAGCTCTCTCGCCGTCTATTTTTGTTGCGGCGACTCAGGGGCTCTGTGTCGGAGGTTGCGCTGAGAAGTGTATATTTCGCACACTTTCACTGCCATCTTCTTTATGGGGTTCTGCTTTGGGGCGCTTCACATCAGGCTGGTCGCGCCTTTCAGCTTCAGAAGCGTGCTGTGAGGCTTCTTGCGGGTTTGAGGCCAAGGGACTCGTGTAGGGAGGCTTTCACTTCTCTTGGGATACTCACCCTCACTTCCTCTTTTTGCCCTCCAAGTTTTGAATTGCGTGAAGTCTAACTCACAACTGTTCAAGTCACACTCGGATGTCCATGTCTATTCGACGCGGAACGCCAACAAGCTTATAAAAGATAGAACCCGTTTGAGACTCACTAATAAGAGCTTTCACCAACTTGGGATTGATCTCTATAACATGCGGCCTGGATCAGTAGCGCAGCAGCCTCCGAAAGCATTCAACAGGAAGCTTAAAGGGCTGTTTCTTGCAAAGGCATGCTACTCCGTGGATGAGGTGACGCTCTCTGCTCATGGAAGCCTCTGAATCTGCGACTTTAAATTTTGCCACTTGACGTTGTAATGCCCGTTTGGGTCTCCACAATAAATCAGTTTATTATTACTATTATTATTATTATTATTATTATTATTATTATTGTTGCGTGTGAGAAAAATTAACGTCTTGAGAGTAGCTCTCTCTCAAGAAGGAACGTCCCCCGTAACACTGGCTACAGGGGCGCACCAACCACTATTAGAAAACCAGTTAATTTAGGGAAATTCACAACCCTCTATACCCTACGTCTTGAAATCAGTCTTACAACTTAAGGGTTTCTAGCGAGAAGAAATTCCATTGGAGGGAACCGTCAGTTCCAACCAACGAGCACAAATAAGAAATAGAGGGAGTGCATTAATAGAAAATGTGATGCAAGACATGCCCCATTTCCCCCTCTCTTATCGTCAAGTTTAGGGAGAAACAAAAGTGTTGGATGTGGTTTCCCATAAAGGCGCTTTTTCATGCAAGCTTTGAAAAGCTGAGATGTGGGCTTCAACCAATCAGAGCGCTCTGAGTACTCAGCGCGGAGCACTCTGATTGGTTGAGACCCACAGCTCAGCTTTTTAAAACTTGCGTATGAAGGCGGCTAAGTAGTTTTTTTTTTTTTTTTTTTTTTAAATCTTATGTGTGAATGAGCGCGTTTGCCGAGGCAGTCTTGCTAGTTGGCCTATCCCCTTTTATTTTATTTTTTGTTTTTCTTCCCTCTTTTATTCCTGTTCGCTATCAAGTCCAATGATCAATGAATCAAATTCTGAACTGCTAGAAGGGAAGTGCAGTCATTGCCAGTTGAACTTAGCTGTCATGGACAGATATCTAGTGAAAAAACGACGGTCCTTCCGATCTTCCATGTAATCTAGGTAATTAACTAATCATTGAGTAAAACGTTCTTTATTTTATATTATGCCGACTATTTTCGGAGCAATGCACCCCATTTTCGGCATCCCCAGGCCGAAACAACTTAAAGAAGACCTTACAACAATTATGGCGTTTTCCTAACAATCTGCTGACAGACAGACATCAAAGAAACTTGTTTCTCCACTAAACGCTCTAAACACAGCAATACAAGCCAGCAATATGAGCCACTCCCCCCTTTTTTCCCATGTAATCCTCCTCTAGGTTCGGCTGAGGCAACCCAGTCCAAATTCGACTTCAAATTTGGCGAGTCAACAACAGGGTCGTTCCGCGATCGAGCTTCCTCTTCCCGATTCAAAATCGCCAAATTCATCTGCAAACTTGCCCGACATTGGTGAGTACATCGGAAATATAAACTTGATGACAGATCTCGTCAAATACCGGGTTAATCCACACGATAACCCGCGAGGTTACAAAATTTCGTGCTGCTCGGAGTAGTCTGGGACGACAAACGAATAAACCTATTAATATGATACTAGAGAAGCCTCCCCCCCTTCCCCAATTAGTCAAATATGTAGCTTGAAAAGTGCCCCCCCCCCTTGGACACATTTCTGGATCAGCGTCTGCAATACATACTATTTTGATACATCGGGGGCCACATTTGATACATACACTATGCGATTGCCTGCAGGCCGTCGCCTCAAGAGGCGACCGTCCGGCCAAAATCGACGGGCAACATACACTGTCAGTCAACGATCTCACGTCCGATCCTAGCCGGTCCTACGGCCACACACCTTCAGTTTTCACGGACTGCAGTCCATGGCCTGAAGGCCATCTGAAGATTAACTGATAAGTGTGTGGGTAAAGCGCCCCATACACTGTCAGTTTAACTGAAGGCAATCGCGAGGCCGTCGATCGGGGTTACCCACACATTTTCAGTTAATCTGAAGGCCATGGACTGCAGTCCACCTGCAGTCCGTGAAAACTGAAGGTGTGTGGCCGTAGGACCGGCTAGGATCGGACGTGAGATCGTTGACTGACAGTGTATGATACCCGTCGATTTTGGCCGGACGGTTGCCTCTTGAGGCGATGGCCTGCAGGCAATCGCATAGTGTATGGGGCGCTTAACCCCGATCGACGGCCTCACGATTGCCTTCAGTTAAACTGACAGTGTATATGGGGCCCTTTATTTACTAACTTTTTTCATCATTGCTTTTTTCAAAAATCATATGTTTCCGTTCAGTTTTCTTAATTTCATGAATGCGGTTTCAATGTTTCTACCAAAGCAAAGTTTCTATTTCGTTAGAGAATAAGGCCTCAGGGGCGTTATTCACCGACTCTGGTAGCGCCCCAAAATAGGCGCTAAGGGGTAGTTAAATGATGAATGGAAGCTTATTTGGTTGATAACTGATATTACCTCCCGTTTTAACGCCTCAGTTTCAGTCAATAAGGCCCCAGGTTTGGAGGATCACTAAACAATTTCGGAATAGTCCCCCTCCGAGGGAGTGAAAAGTCCACATCCAGGTCATCAAACTTCTGTAATATCTTTCATCCAACTTAATGAGGACGATGTACGTCGCAAGTTTGTTGAACTTTGACATTACAAGAGAAGGGAGCCAGGGCGGATCTGCTTCATCCGTGGATTTTGAAGGAATGCAGGGTCTTTCTCTACAAACACCGCTCACGTACCTCTACAGTTTACCTCTGTCTTCAGGGAATTTACCATCCTGGCTCAAATTTAGCATCATGGTTCCAATCTTTGAGGCTGTGGACCGAACTGACGTTACAACTTATCGCCCGATTGCAAAAATCTCTGTCGTGTCCAAGGTTTTTGAGGTGCTCGATGTCATCTGTTCTTAAAGCTATCGTAGTACAGGAAATAAAGCCGGAATAGCGGAAAAATTCGGCCCAATTTCGAATTTGGCTTAAAAAACTCCTTTTGATTTATACTTTGAGGATTCGAAGAGTCCGCAACGATACGAACCTATTTTTAAGGGCGGGTAGACGTTGGCCAACTCACCCCTACAAGGGATGAAACAAATTGCCCAAACGAGGTGACTGCCGAACGAGGTGTGGTGGTGGTGGTGGTGATTGTGGTGCTGAGTCGATAAAAACGAGCCCCAAGTCCGTGGGCTAATTAACTTCTTGAGTTATGGCATAATTTGTACGAAAAAACGTCGTTTTTGTCTTGATTAGTTTATTAAAATCCTCACGCCCTACAATTAGTGATGAAATCGTTTCTGAAGTTGTTTTTGGTGCTGAATCAAATGGACGGTAGCTCGATTCTCTGAGATCAATACTATTTGAGTTATGAACGAAAATACCCGAAAAAACACGATTTTTTCTATACTCAAGTGTGCCCTAAAAAATTTGTATTATGATTTACGCAGGACTGACTATTTTCTCTCATCGTACGCTGGTTTCTGTGATGAATTGAATGAGCTTTAGTCGGGGTCGGTAATAACAATACTTTTTGAATTACGGACAAACATCTCCAGCATTTTTAAAAGAGGCAAACGCTCATTCAATTCAGCACAAAAAACTACGTAAGATCAAAGAACATGATTAAATCTTGATACACATTTTCATAGCACATCAAAGTATTGGGAAAAACTCGTTTTTTCAGGTATTTTCGTTAGCAACTCAACGAATATTGATCGCAGAGAAACGAGCCACAATGCATTCGATTCAGCGCCAAAAACTACTTCAGAAATCACATCTACATCAACTGTATTGCTAAACGTTGGACGTGAGGATTTTTTTATATTATTTAAACCAAAAACCAAGCTTTTCGAAACAATTTACGTCGCATCTTAAAAACTAATCTGTAACGAAGGGACAAAAACACGATGAGAACAAATAACGTCAGGAAGAAGAACGCCCAATTTTACAGCTTCTTTGGGTGGTGGTGGGGTGAATCCGACTCTCCCACCCCGAAGAAGTAGCCTTCAGTACGACCCTGATATCCAAACTATATAATTTCTGCTCTGCAGTTCACAAAGGGCTAAAATAAAGGAACCATGTAAACTGAAGTTGAATAAAGTAAAGAACGCGGTGCGCTCTTGAGGGATCAAAAATGAGAAATTTATTTGAGACCGCTGATTTAGGGTGGTGAGGAGAGTGGGTATGGTAATATTCCCCAAACCCCAAACGAAGAATAAAATCAGGCCGAGAGAGAAAAATCTTACTTTGGAATCACAAAAGACTTTTACATTCATGTTTCTGGACAGACGTAGGTAAATTGTACTTTTCGCGCTACCTGCTTCGTAAGTTGCCCATTACGATAACATGATTACTCCAGTAAGTTTAATTTTTCCTAACCTGGCACTTTATAGCTTCAGTTTTTGAAAACTGTAAAGTGAAGGTTTAAAACTGGCATGAAAAGTTTTTTACGTGCCAGTTTTCTATAACCTTGTGCAACTTTTGTTGAAATGTTGTCACCTCATCCGTGATTATAGAAATATCTTAAGACATGTTTTTTTTGTCAAAAGAATAAAACTGGGTAATATTCGACGACGGTTGCGCGAAAAATAACGTACATCACTCGACTAATAAGTGGTATTACCCGCTCGGCCCCTCGTCCGCCAAACAAAAACTCGCAGGTAATGCACCACTTACTAATCTTGTAATGCAATCTACTATAAGGTGCGTTTATCAAAGCACTTATTGCTCAGATAAAGCTGGGATAAGTATGGTTGCTACGGGCCTTTTTGTAAACAGTAATGTAAAGTTATTCGAGAGATTGCTATTCCATAAGATATCCAGTGATTGATAAACCCACCCTTAGAGGACCCGAAACACCCAGATAAACCACTTAGACCAGATAGATTCCATTTGGACGACGGTTTTGTACTTGAGAAGCAAAGAAATGGATACTTGACCTCATTTCAAAGTAAACGCTTGGCCACACAACATGTGTCCATATTAAACAAATATCATCCAATATTAATTAATTTCTATTATCTGTCCACTTACAATTAGTGATGGACTCTCGAACGAGTTGCTTCATTTCGACAGTTCGATTTGTTCACTCCCACCAACAAATATTAAAGAACTTTTACTGTGGTCACTATGGTTACGTATAGACGCTACACAGTGATCATTTGTTCTAAAATTATTCCCGATGCAAGATTTTTAGGAGAAGGGGCAGAGGGGAAGCTCATTCCACTAAATTTAAGGGCGGGCGAGAGTCCATCCCTAAGAGGACAGACTATAGCATCGCCAAGAAACAGACCAACTGGAAATTGAAACGCATTATCAAATATTGACACATGTGCGGTCCCTCCAAGTATAGCCAGCGGTACCGATTCACCGCACAGGCAAAATATCAGATCAGTGTTTGCTGGCATGTTTCCGGAAATGATTAGGGTGGCACCCATTTTTCATCTATGATATTCCATCGTGTTCAAACCCGGCGCGTTGTTACGTCGTTGACCACGAAAAAAAGAAAATTATGAAAAAATGCGAGAAAAATACAAAACTTGTTCAACCAGCGTACTACCAGTAACATAAGTGGGGAGTACCGGTTTCATTATTACACGACACTAGCGCCGCTACAGAAGTTGCTACGGGTACTGACCCCCTGACGGGTCCCCCTGCATATGCGGATCAAATTGCAAGCATTTTCCTCTCTAAAGGACCACATATGACGGATATTGTCAGTACCCGTGTGTATCTATAGGTTCTCTAGCGCAGCTACTGACAGCTAAAATCGCCAATTTGGGATATAAATGTTTCTTGGAATACCTCGTGTTAGAGGTGAAATCGTTTGGGTCTTTATCGAAAAATAATAACGTTCTAAACGGATATGAGACCGGGCCGAACAAAAGACCTGGGCGAAAAAAAGTCTTTGGACGGGACCGGATCGAAAAGGACAGATTACTTATACTCTAAGGATAAGTTTACACTGTCCGCTTTTGCCCTTCCGTTGCGTTGCGTTTGCGTTTTCTTCAAAAAACGGAAAGGTAGGGTGAAGCCGTTCGAACTGCACACGTTTTGTCATCACGCGGCTCATGGTTGGTTGAACCATGGAGGTATGAAGAGAAAGGAGGGAGCGATAGATACAAAATCTAGTTAACGGGGTGAAGCCAACATACGCCACGCCACATTGGGCGTCCTGGAACGCATCAGGATTTGTGTTGAGGACTACTTTATCATGGCTCCTGCTCTGTTATCTATGCATTGCATTTTATGGTCGACGGACCACCAATATGGGGAAAATCGGCGTCACGCTTTTCAACTTATGCTCTCTCCTCTCTTTTTTTCCTTCCTCCATGGTTCAGCTCAATCTGCTCTAATATAATCAACTAATAATGATAAAACTTGATTGATTGAAGCAATAAGCCAACGCCCTAAAAATAAAGGAAACGAAGAAGTAGAAGAAGCAATAAGCCAAAGCCCTACAATTAAATTTTAATGATAAAACTGTCACGAAGGGAAACGTAGCCGCAACGGGACGGAGTGAAACCGGCATTGGGGAATGAGTGTTGTCCCTATCCCTTGCCTTTTTTTAACGCTCCGTTTCACCGGACGCTTGCTGCGGTGGCTACTTCCCACAAAAACGGAGTGAAAACGCAACGGAAGAAAACCGGGCAATCCCAACAGGCCCATTAGAATTATTGTTGTTGGTCCGTTGTCCGAAACCGCAACGGAAGGGTAAAAGCGGACAGTGTAAACATACCCTTACATGGAATATTTGTACACTTGAGAGAAAAATGCTCTCGAGACAGCTTCATCAGTGCCGATAGCAATTTTAGTCTCTTTACTCTTTGAATCCCATGGGAAGCCTATAGAATGACACGTGCCAGCGTGTTTTTTCTCGGGGGGAGACGACTCGCGCGTTGGCGCCTAATGTGAAAGGCCCCATAGAGTTCTATGTATTTTTACTGCAAGATTCCGACGCCGCACCTGGGCGACTTTTTTTTCTAATGTGCAAGGGACCTTAGGCTAGTCTCGGGATTCTGGTCGAAGAACACTGATGGACCTAAATTACATCCACTTTTATGCACAACAAGCACAACTTTTAAACTTCCCCCACCCACCACCCCCAACAAAACCCATCTGAGAAATGCTCGAGAGCGTAATTGTGGCGTGTAGCCCTTCCTTGCCTCCCCACGCATCCATACTGAGCGCTTCTCGTGGGTATTTAGCTGATTCAGGTTACAGGCAATTCATTTTTCGGTTGACGCTTGACGACTATAGGCGAAATATTCGTTTTTCGAGGGATTCTCTTATGTTTTTACAAACCGCACTCACCGAACAAAAAAGCTCAACTGTGAAAAATAAATTCCTTCTTGTAAAAAAAAAAAATGGAAACTCTCGGATTTCCCATGGCAACAGAGAAGGCAATGTTGTAATCGAATCGACAAAAATGGAAACACCGGCTGGGGGTGTTTAACAAAAAAATACAAAAAAGCAGTATTGCCTGAGAAAAATGGCGCCCAAAGCAATACTGCTAATTTCAAGAATTCGACTAGGCAATGTTGCTTCCTCAAAAAAGCAATTTTGCAATCGAAACTAGTGTTGCGAAGGTGTTCAAGAATAGGCCCCCACATTACTATTCCATAGGTATCCGTAATTCTGTACTACGCCTTCGTAATAAAGGTCCTCTTCTAGAGTCGAGTACTAGACGATATTGCAGGGCAGAAATACATGTCTAAGCTACGGAAAGCTTGAGAGTGACCATAAACACGATTTTCACAGTGAATGGCTATAATTTTGAACATCAAAGCAAGGCATTTCCATTCGTTCACCTACTTTAAATTGCCTGTGGATTCAAGTATCCTTCACTCTACTTCTATACAATTTGTCTTGAATACTTATATCAGTTATTCCCACGCCCTTTCCTTGCATAGAAAAATGAATTGTAAATTCGCACCAACAAGTTCATTAACTCTGTTGTCAATCAAGGGAGAGACGTGTCTAACGAACGCTCGTGTTTTTTTCTCCTCCTCGCTCTTTAGAAAATGTAGCGTGAAATTTGTCTTTCATTCACAGAACGTTCCGAGCGAACTATGGAACTATTTTTTGGCATTGTGAGCAGTAAATAAATAATGATTTACTACACCCGGTATTACCCACACTCCCGCATTGCGATTGCATCAATTTCTTCACAAAATAACTCAAACCCCCTCCTCGAAGGCTTCATCATTACTCTTTTTCTTCTAAAGCTAAAAATTTGTGTGATAATTATAACAAAAACGATTCATTTTCTTAAGAAGTCTAACTGACGTAATCATCATAAATAAGATAAATACGCTCGAGTGAAATTTTCCTCACTCTTCATCCAAAATAAATTAAGCATCGCTTTTTAAAGCTTGGGGGGCGACGTTGGCACTTTAACAAAAAACACAAAAATTGACGGGAGTCAAACGTTGGGAGTTCATACACTTTTACTTTACAGCATGCATTGTTCTACATTTTACCCCCTCCCCATTTTGAAGATATCTATCTTATTAAAAAAAATATTAACTTAGGTGCTATAGTAACAATTATTGACAAAACTCTCGTACGAGTTTATTCTGTGTAACTAGTCTTCCGTTTTCACGTCACTCAGGGGGTTTTGATAGAAAGTTTTAGATAAATTTAAAACTGTTAGTAAAAAAAGTAATGTGCTCCATCGCAGATGTGCGAAATCTTCAAGCCTCATTATTTCCCATTTGTCACAAAGGTACGTAATGAACATGAACCAGTTGGCGGTACGAAGGGGGTCGTGATGTTAAATGGGGCTCCCCATGTTTGTTTGCCATTGACCTGTCTATTTTAATTGAAACCCTCTCCATTATTGACTACAATGACTGCAAATATGCTGCTCCCATAAATTTCTTAAAACTGGTTCCATCAGTCCTTCCCACCACCTCCGAACACACCGTTGCACTATATCTTTCAAGTACACTCGATATTGTCATGACAACAAATCAACTCCCTCTCTGTTCGGAGAAGGATGGCAGGCATAGAGGTAGAATCTGTATGACGGCAGGGCCCCCGGGCAGGGCTCTTAGTATACGGTTATTAATATCTATAATAATTATTTATCTGGCGAAATGCTTCTGTGATGAATAAAATAAAAGGGTTGAGGGAGGGGGAGCCCCGAGAGAAAATATTTCTCTCTCAAAAAGATATTACGCTGCAGTCTATTTAGCTCGACTTCCGCCCCTAGGCCAGCATTGCTCCTCGACACACATGAGTCTCTTTTCTAGATTTTTAACTGTGATACTGAATGAAAAACGAAGCCAAAAAAGAGGGGGGGGGGGTCAATAGATAAGATGACAATGTTTAAATGGACTGAACAGAAAACCTTCCCATTTCGCTTTCCTGCCACGAGAAAATTTATGACCCGTGGATGCAATTTGTACTGAAGTATGAACACTTTGGAGCTTCTCTTTCCTGGCATTCTGGCAAATTATTTTGGTTGGTGGTGGAAACAAAAGCGAAGCGCTCAGTTCTCATCGTGATCTTTCTTAAAATTAGTTAGATTTATTTTAACTCTCAAAGTACTAGGGGGGATTTATTTACAGCACTCCGCGAAAGTTACTCTTTTATTTTGTTTACTATAGTGCACGCGTGCTCAGAGTTACAATGCTCCATAGCCACGCAGCATCGGTTTCAGCTCCAAAATTCGACGCTCACAAGGGTAGTTGTTTTCGTCAATTAAGCCGTACAATAATTATTATTGGTGCCCTTTTTATTTTTACGACACCTCGATTTGAATTTTATGTTTGTTAAAACTTCACCGCTTTAGCTTCATGATCGTACATGCCAGCAAATTTTAACAATACAACTAGAGAGCCGTAAGCTAAAGAGAATCATTAGAGATACGGATTTTTTTTTCTATAAATAGGTACTTTATATTTTATACCTTAAGCTTTTTAAATACAGCTTTAATTTGTTTATTGTTTTTGTTTTATGAGACTGCCGTTCAGTAAATACGCACCGGCGCCGTAGCCATCATGCCGTAATGTATAATATTCCATTATACATATAAAACCAAGTCGTGAGCGCTCATTGTGTAACATTCGGGATAGGACACCGTCTGACCAGGAATTTTGGTCATTCATTTTCATGACATGTCCCCTCCACCAGGGGTAGTAAAGATATAATGAGGAAGCAACATAAAAAATAAAAATATCTGGAAAAATTTTTTTTTCGAAAGAAAATAACTAAATAATTATAGGACCAGGAATTGAATATTAGTGCGTAAATGATTGATTTCGATTAATAGCGAATTAATAAAACTTGCCAATTTTTTTCTTACCTTAAACGGCCGGTCTGTGACTCGTGACGTAGTTAAGGGGTTGTGAACCCTCCCATTCCTCCGCATCATGGCTGTTATCATGTCTTACCCCTTCTTGCCCGCCCCATTCTCTTAAGTCCCATTGTTCGATTTGTGGGAAGCTATTGTGAAGGTCATGCGAATGCTGTTATTACGTCATCAGTCTATCTAGCCTATTTCAAATGGGTCCCGCAACCCAACAGTTTTAAAAATTAATAAAAAAAATATAGGGCCTGATTTTTATTTGAACGGATCGTGTTTTCATGAGTCTTGGTACCCAAGCTATCATGACTGTATGATTTTGGAAAATGTGTTACTTCCTCATTTGCAGAAAATCAGTAATGCTTACGGAATCGACATAAAACATGAACGGAGGGCGCTAAAACTGCACACAGTTACTACTGGAACTGATATCTAAAGAATATTTGTCCAACGTTACCCCAAGTTACCAAAAAGTACTAGTACTTCTCCCTGAAGGTGATTTACGGGAACGGTAAAAGACCAGTCCCAGTAGTAACTGTGTGCATTTTCAGCGTAATTTTTTATGTCGAGTTCGCAAGCTTCTGTCGTTTTTTCAAGCCACTCCTCGGGGAGAAGTACTGGTACTTTTCGATAACTCGAGATGACTGTCAACAAAATATTCTTTCAGACGGCATCAGTAGTAACTGTGTGTGGTTTGAGCGTTCTCCAATCACTTTACATACCGTTTCCCAGTGGCGGATCTAGGATTTTATCTTGCGACGGGTTCCATAATAAATCCGATGAACTCATTCTTTTTATGAAACAATGATCCAGCCATTTTGTCAATCAGGTTTCCACGCCCTTCCTCTATCTCATTACTTTGGCTTATTATGACGCACTTCAATGTTTTACCTACGATTTGTGACCGAGATGACCACAGATTTGTCTTGCATGCTTTTGAAAGCGCGAATATAGCTGTTTTACCAAGCTACACGCCCCCGCGGTATCGTGTCGGAAGTAGCATTAAAGCCTCCATAGAACTTTTACCTGGAAAAACGTTCTTCTTTCGACTTAATGAAACCAGCTACACTCGGAACCGTCAATTCGCTCTTTGAAAACTTGCTAATTAACATTGAAAGTGAACGTTTTGTTCAACAAAATTTGTTGCCCCTAAAAAACCCAAATAATCTTGAAATTCCGTCCAAAAAAATCAAATTTTTCAAATAAGAAAAATTGGTTATTTTTCGCAAAATCTCTTCTCAGCAAAGATTGAAATAACGCTGATTTGCGGCTAAAATGGAAAAAAAATCGCTCATTCTCAGCTGAATTTAGAACAAGCGTTAATTCATGACTAAAAGAGAATAAAAACCGTCATTTCACATCTTAAGTGGTAAGGATTGCTCATTATTCGCGGATAAAATTAGGAAAAAGTGCTAATTCACAGCTGAAATATAGGAGAAACGCTCATTCGCATCTAAAAATTGAGAGTAATAGTCACAAAACTAACATGATTTGGAGCTAAACACCTGCGGAATCGTATGCACCGTGGAGGAAGTATCAGCGAAATTGGGAGCTTCCTGACTGAAAATCACAATATTGCACTTTCACACCTTAATTTCGGGTAATGTGGAAGTTTCATTGCTTTTTAATTACCCGCGGAACTCGAAATAGCGTAAATATCCTTGAAATTTCACGGTTTTATAAGCAGGTGGCTTTAATGAAACAAGTTCTACGGCTTAATTGAAGCGAAATTACAATAGTTTGAGAGCGTGTTTTGTTTGGGGGACCTTGGGCTGGCCGGTGGCCCGCTTCGACTGCGGCCATAGTGTCACGAATAGCAACATTAAGATTAAGCGGCAACCATTCAGTCTTGTAATTCGGAGTCCTAAGTTGAGCGAAATTACAAGTCCCCTGGCTCAATGCGACATTGCAAGTTCCGCGTCAATGTCTTCAATATCCGGGTTAATATCTTGTGAAAATGCAAGTTTCGGGACTTAATTTCGTTGAAATTGACAGTTTCGGGGCTAAATGAATACCAATAATGGTATTGTAAGATCCATGAACGGATATCTTCAAGTTTTGGGACCTTTTTCTTCTACGTTACCGTAGGAAAAGAAAGTAGGGCGTTCGTGACAAAATTAAGTTCGAGCTGAAATCATATTCTTGATGCCCAACCTCAAGAAATGTTTTTAAAAAACTGATTTTCGGTATTCTGTCACGTCGGTCTGTCCCACTTCAGGGAGCACCCTGAGCTTGATAACTTCCCCTCTTCGTATCTCTGACGTGTTCATTTTTGAGACTCCATTTTCTTATAGGGTTGAAACCCCTAAAACCCACCCCGTAAATCCGCCACTGCGGTTTCCGCAAATCACTCTTCGGGAAGAAATACTAGTAATTTTTAGTAACCCGGGGTAACTGTACACAAATATTCTTTAGGGCATTCCCAGTAGTAACGGTGTGCATTTTCAGCGTCATTGGATCACTTTTTGTATCGATTTCGCAAGCATTACTGATTTTCCGCAAATAAAGACGTCCCCCATCAGGGCACTTTACGAATTACATACGTATCACAACCGTGTGACGCAGTGTGCATTTCTTGAAATGACCAAATTCCTGGTCAGATGGTGGCCTGCCCTGACTGTTACACCAAGAGTGAGCGGTTTATGACATTGGCTGTCTTTCATATTAATTATTTATTTTTTTATTTATTCTTTGAAGAGTTGTCTCTACAACTTTTTTTTATTCCCTCAACACACTGTGTGAGAATTTATTGAGTAAAAAGCAAGAAAATCGCTTGAGAAATATTTTAAATTAATTTTTGAAGTAAAGTATTTAGTGATGAGGTCATGAGAGACCAAGACCAAGGCGGTCTTGCAAAAATGTACGCAATGTATGCGACGCGATTAAAATAGAATGTGGGTAATAGTTATGTAAATATACATAACATGAGAATAGAGCAGAGAATAATTAACTTTCGGATGTAATGATTTATTGAGGGGTTTAAGTTTTAGTTATTGGCGGGGGTATACGTGCAGGGTATTTAAAAGTGCGAACAATGCATGTGGAGTGATGCGGAAGTGATTCTACGTTAAAAGTAGCCATTTTGACTTTGTACTTTTCTCATGAAAAAAAAAATCTCTATACATATATGACTTGGTAGATAGATTGGGGGTCATGCTGATGCTGTTCGCACCAGGTACGAACAGTGCTGTTCGCGACAAAAAAATAAATAAACAGAATTACTTTGTATGACCTCTTTGAAATTGATGGCCATAATTGAAATAACTTTCTGTACCGGCATCTAAACCTCTTGGGGAGATTAGTGGCACATATTTCAAGATTTTCTGTAATTTAAAACCTTCAATGATCACCCTCCCCCCAACACCCTTTGACTTTTTCAGAAGATTGAAATGACGTTAGAACGCAATATTAGGTCGGATAAAGCAAGGTGTTTGGAGAAGATTTCCCATATGGGACCAGCCAGTAAAATTCAAGATCATTACATTTTATTGGATGATCTCATGTCAACTCTGCTCCGAACATGTCCCAAACACCTTGCTGAAAGGTCCATTGCAACACCGCCACCCCCCACCCCAAAACTGGTTACACTAGGATAAACGAGTGAAATTTGACGATGTTTTCAAATTGCATGCACTATTATCACCCCCATCGCCGTCAACTTTTTCGAGTGACCCCCCACCAAATTCCACTCCAGATCCGCCTTTGGCCGAAGATTTGCGGCACCTATAGACAGTTCAATCACCATGGTCTCAATCGTGTGAAACAGTCGTTGTGGTCTTACTTATCACCACTATTTCTAGATGGAAGAAAAAATGATGTTTCACCAGTTTAATCACGCTTATCCTGACCGATCACTATGAACGGAATGTTGTATGCGGTGCAAGGGACTCTGATGGTATCTGTGATACAGGAAGGGAGACGAAGTGGTTTAAAGGAATGGTTAAAGAGGGGATCGATGTGGGGCGAGCAAGGGCAAGCAAGGGATGTGAAAGCAATGACGTCAAACTAAAAACCCCGTCTATACGCCCATTAACATGGTTCAATCTCAAATCTCACTGCTCTAGATGATGGAAGACATCTCCTTGAATGGCTCAGGCATTACTTTCAAGTGTTTCTCAAAAATCAGTTGTTTGGTAGGTAGAGACTACCTACAAAGAGAGAGATTTTAAAGCCGTGAAACTTTTCCACCGCGAATTCTCGTTGGTTTGAGAAACGCCTAGACAAAAGATTTGATAGAGAAAGATCTTGTAATACAGGGTGGAAGGGGATAAGTTAATGTTACAACAAAATTTGGGTAAAAGTAGACCTAATTTGCGACCGAAATCACCCATACACCATGGTCCGAAAATCAAAACTCTTCGAGATACGATTTGTCCAACGATTTTTAAGGCTTACATCACTTTTTTCAACTAAATGCGAGAAACTCGCTTTCAATTTGCATTATTGCAACTTTTGGTGATGGTTTCGGAAAGAGCACACTATTTCCTGTCAGGATTAGCCATTTTCGTTAGACGTTAACTATTTTATGTGGTCTCAAATGTGGCTCAAAGTCGTGCAAAAGGGGTATTTGGGTATTTTCTTTTTTTCAAAGAAAGTCAGTCCCCGTTTGTCCACACTAAATCTCAGTGTACGGACAACCTGTAATTCTGAAAAACATCTTTAAAGTGTCCTTTTCAAAAACAGTCATAAGAGTTTTCTTAGTTGATTGGCGAGTACGTCAGAAATGACGATTTCTTAGAGAAAATACTGATTTTTCTCTTGTAGTGCATTACGCTACTACAAGTTTCCACCTTTTTAGTTATTTAGCTATTATTCGGCATTACTTAACATTTCCTTTGTTACTCTACATTTTTATTGCCATTCTTGGTGATGTGAGGTGGTGGCTAATTAATTGATTTTAACGAAATTCGTATTTAGTGAAATGTACTCTATCCGACACCCAGCTGCCGGAGCGACTGGATCCTGCGGAAACCAATTTTGTGTTTTGGCTCCTCCAAATGCCAATTTCGAATTGCAGCTCCTACGAAAGCAAATTTCGTGTCTTGGCTGGCTCCTTCAAAAGCCAATTACATGTTTCGGCTGCTTCAAATGCCTACTTTGTGCTCTCGGTCCTTCAAAAGCCAATTTCGTGCTTTGGATCCTCTGGAAGCCAATTTCGTGTTTCGGCTCTTTCGAAACCGAATTTTTTGTTTTGGCTCCTTAAAGAGCCAATTTCGTGTTTTTCCTCTTTCAAAACCCAATTTTGTGTTTTGTCTCGTTCAAATGCCAATTTTGTGTTTCTGCAAAATGGCAATTTTTGGGATGTTCTAATTAAAATCAGTGGCTGAACAGTGGAACTATGATCAGTGTGGGAGGGGGGGGGGCTCCGTTCCTTCTCCTCCTCCAACCCACATCCCCCCCCCCATAAAATTTCTTCTTCGCAATTATAAAATTTGGGTCCTTCTTTCATTTGGGAAAAATCTGGTCACCCTAATTATAGGTTCTCTACTATGGGGGAGGGGGGGCGCTTCTGCTTGAAGGAAATGGGCAGTCCTGAGCATTGTGCGTCTCAAATTGGTTTTTAGTCTACTCATCGCTGAGAAAGAATGCTCACGAGATGCTGATGAAACGAGCAAAGAAGACGTGCTTGAGAATGCTTAATTTGGGGAGGGGGGGATTATTCGAAAAACCAGGGGGACCAAGTCCCTACAGCCCCCTCAAATCCGCCAATGGCCGGGGGTCTTCTGATTTCACTCCCGTCCCAACGCATGAGTAATTGAAAGACCCTCAGGCTGAGCTATTTCTGAACCCTCACCATTGCCCCATTGCTGCATTGCTAGATAATTTTAGCAACTGAAATGGAATGCTAATTTAGTTATGATGGTTTAACAAGATTCTGTTCGAAAAGAAAAATATACGTTTTACTAAACAATTGTTCCAACAGCAGCCTGTCGGGAAAATTGCATTTCATTTATGCGACCATTCACTCAAACATCATATAAATTTGAATGTGATCAACAAATTATAAATTATCGAGTTAAATTGTCAATTTATACAGACGACGTCGTAGAAAACGGCCTCATCAAGTCATTATTCTTTGCTTCTATACCAATTCTCGAACCACATTGTGTCTCCCTATGGGTCTCTGGAGCACCATTTACGAGTCTTGACAAAGGAGCGTAGACGTCTTGAATGACAATTCCAATAAGCTGGGTTTTACGTTTTCTTCTGAAAATACTTAATCTATTCACTTCTGCCGGTTGCGTAAAGAGCATCTGGGGTCTATGGTTTCCTAGAAAAGTGGTGTGGCCAAAAAACATGATATTAACCAAATTTCGTCCAAGACCAAGATTGCATTTCCGTGAAATAACGATTGTTATTGAAATTATGGTGGGAGAACAAGTAGCATATACAGGCCTTAGTATACTATTCCCCTATTTCATAATTCGGGCAGCGCTGTCGTTGGCCACTTTGGAACTAGCTCATGTGGGAAGTCTTCTACTAGTTTCTAATGGCAATCACCCACAACAACTGTTTCCCTAAATGGCCAACTACAGCGCTGCCTGAATTATGATCAAAGCGAATAGTGATAAAAAGTGTTTCTATCATTCTGACAGTGATCATAGTAGTAAAATTAAAAAGTTATGGAAATTATTTTAAACACAGTACAGCTACGTAGTACAATAACAGTTGTTTATTATACAGGAGGGTAAAGCCGTACTTTTTCACATTCGAGCGCTGGGGGCTGCCTACACAAGTGAACTCCATGAGATAAAACTTTGTATAGGTAATGTTTTTAATGAATTTCTCACTCTTTACCGGATTCGCACAACTTGTAAGTGTTGCTGAAGACACAGAAAACAGTTATTTTTGACGAAAATATAACTAGGCCTGACAGAAAAAAGTGTGCTCTTCCCGAATCCAGCGTCAAAAGTCGCAGAAAGTCAGCTGGGAAGCGAGTTACTCGCATTTAGTCAAGGAAAATGATGTTATCCTAAAAACATTTTAAAAAAATCAAATCTCGAAGGTTTTTGATTTTCGGACCATGGCTTATGGGGTGTTTTCAATCGCAAATGAGGTCTACTTTAACTCTTTTTTTTACACTTATACGCATCCACCCTGTATACCTAACAATTCTGTATGACAGGCATAACGAAGTCACAGATTTTTTAGTAAGGCCGACCAAATAACATGAAAAAGAAAGAAGTAAATAGTAAATTTCCAACTCCTAGTGCATGATGGAGTCCCATCGCGTCAATCATCGCCACTGAAATGATGTGGGGTCGAAGCCCACTCGAGCTACAAAGTTTTCTTTATTTGCTTATTTATTCTTATGCTTCTAAATGTGTGTCTAAATGGCCTAGGGTGTACACTCAGACTCACCCTAAATTAGGAAAATTTCATCATAAGTCAAAGCAGTTTGGTACAAGATGGCTCGCTCACGCAGAATAAAGATTCACGGCAGGGGGCCTATTCTCTAACAACAAGCAATATTTTTTTCGCCAGCCATGTGTTTATTTCATTCATTTGTTTGAAGAAAATCAATGAAATAAACATATGACTCCGAAAAAGCTATTGCTTCGGAGTTAGAGAATAAGCCTACAGGTTTCACAAAAACGAGTTTTCTTTTTAAAATCGAAAAAAAAAACAACAACAGAACGCTAGTCGATAGCTTTATAAATTGGTTCCATCTGTTTGTCACGTGTGATTCTTACTCAAGTTCTCCATCTGCGACACATGAGGAAGAAAATTATAATTGCTATGAATAGCTTCCACAATTTGGCAAATGTTTTCGCCTGTACTGAGATAAACAATCCATTTATTTTGATAAAAAAAGGCGTCAATTAGCACCAGAGTCAAAAATATACTTCTTGATGGGCTAAGCTAAAGAACATGTTCTTCAAAAAACGAATTAAAACTGTTACACGGACCAACAGGCTTCCTTGGAAAAGTTATTGGAGAACTGAAGAAAGCTATTAAACTATGAATCATAGTTTTTCTTGGGACGAAAAACTTGCGTGATCGTTCATAATAAAACGATTTTCCGAAAAGTGAATAAACGTTTTCTGGGGCATAAAGTGATTAATAACGGCAATGGTGGTTGGTGAGCGGGGGAGGGTTCTGAAAAACTTGAGGTATCATGCCCAATGTCATTCATGACGTTGATCGATCATAAAAATTTTCTCGCTAACCAGTCTACTTTCAACTGCAGCAAAGAGTCATATGGCTCGTCGCTAACTGAAGAAGGCACTTCTTTGAGAGTTATCGACTTCTCTTGCTCTCTATCATAATAATTTGTTATGAAAATTTTAGTGAGGAAAATGTGAAGAGGGTTTTTTCTTCGAGGAGGGCTGAGTTGATAGTGCCATGAAAGGCGCTCAAGTTTTCGGTTTCTACCTCCACTGAAAAAAAAAAAAAAAATAGACAAATAAAATAATAATGAGCGTCGCTACTGAAGAAAGAAGCCGCACAGAAACTTATTTGGACTCTCTGGTGCTCTGCGACGACATACTCAATGGTATAATTTCAAAATTCTATTTCAAATCATGTGTTGTAGGGTCAGGTCATGTGTGCACCTAGAATAGACAAAAAATTTATTTAGAAAAAAAAGAAAACCGAAAATTGCGTATAAAAATTAATGTATTTACTAGTTTTTAAGAAATAAATGGCCTCAAGTGTTGTTACGGGAGCGATGGGTAGTCTTGGATTTAATTCCATTCAAACAAGCCGCAAAACGTCTGAGTTTGTTGTTTCTCGCCCACCAGGTTCTTATCTCAGCAGTCTTCTTGCCAACACTCTGAAAAGCAATCAAGTTGAAATAAACACAGACGTCAAGAGTCAAAGACCCATTGCGAGACTCAAAGAGCCTAGAGATCTATTCACGTTGCCAAAAGAGCCCGAATGCGCTCAAGAAGCTGCTCGCTGGCCCTCGGAATGCCAGGTATTTTCATTTTCCTTTTCATAAATTCACGACAAGGGTGTACACAGGAAAAAAAACATTCCTTATAAGGTGGTGGACATGAAAGTACAACACATTGACGCCATGCCGGCTTATCCTGAAGTGTATTACACTGCTACGGGAAAAGAGATTGTCGTCAAAGTCATCGGGGAAGAGTCTGGACAGGTTGTCTACCAGTACTATCCGATGAGTGCTGTCAACTACGTGAGACATTTAAGACGAAGAAAAAAGAAAGAAAAAATTGTTTAATTAAAAAAATGTCACTTTCATAACAGTTCACGAGGTCCGTAAGCGGAGGGAATCGAGTTCCCCCTGTCTTTTCCCCGTCACACGATCTCAAGTTCGAGTCGCGTTTCGAATCTGGCAACCTTGCCAAAGCGGTCAAGATCACTGACACTTACTACGAGCTTTCCATTCGGGCGGACCTGTACACGAATAAACACATGCAGTGGTTTTATTTCATGGTTGAGAACACGAAAAAATCGTTGGTGTACAGGTAACTTTTTTGGTAAATTTCTTATTATTTTTTTTTTTAAATTTCATGTTGGATGATTCATTTTTATTGCCTGTTTAAGATTTTCAATTGTGAACCTTTTAAAAGGTGACAGTCTGTACAATGAAGGCATGCGACCT